>CM075021.1:9862260-9897995 GCA_037576675.1 Pangasius sanitwongsei | reverse complement strand
TTGTCCAAATACCTTTGAGCCCCTGAAAATGGAAGTACTTTGCTTAAAATGGCTGTAATTCCTAAATGGTAAATGCCCTATTATTGTGGAACCTCTTAAAATAAAGCTGAAATTCTACACTTCAATCACATTTTATTTCAGATGGATTTTATTTCAAATCCATTGTGGTGGAGTATAAAGGCAAAATCACCAAAACTCTGTTATTGTCCAAATACTTCCGGACCTAACTGTACATATATATATATATATACAAACCCTTTTTCTTACCTAAACACAATATACAAATCATAATTACATCATGTGGAGGCCCAGAATGTCTTTTTTTATTTTTAAACATCAGATTTGAAATGACTTTGATGATTAATGGAAAGGAATTACAATCCCAAAGAAAATCTACTCAGAGGCTGAATTAACCCACCAAATTTTACATTAAACTGCGCTCTGTAGGTCATGCAGACAGTATAAAATGAAAAGGCTGCAGGACTAGTTTCGGGGTGTCACTACATCATGTGCTGTCAGACAGCCTCTAGCGTCTAATTACGGAGCGTCTTTTTGTCTTTGTGTTATAGAACATTTCGTGCCTGTACTCAGCTCCTCTGCTTCATCCCTTGTCATTAAAGACACAACACAATGGAGGCTTTTCACCAAGAAGCTGCACAGTGCCATTGTTCACTTTGCATTGATACACCAGGTTAATTTAGACACAGTGGAGGAAGTATGAGCACACTGTAAACAATTTAGTACAGTACACTGAAGCATATTACAACAATTACAGTCATTAAGCGCATGCTGAGTGATCAGCATCGGATGTGTGAAACAGACTTTTGTCCTGTTCATACTGACCTTTGGGAAGTTGTCTTCTTATATGGTTGTGTCTCAGAGTGCAGTGTAATTAGATGTGGTTTTGGCTAAGTAATAGTCTGAGAGAGTAGAAATCATAGTTGTCAGTGTGCATATGAGGTCAGAAAATAGGTCACACATACAGTATAGGCATCTTATAAATAGGCATATTTATGCCTTTACCAACATTCTGACACTGGAAATTGCTTCCTATATATTTATATGCTAATGCTAATATAGATTGTGATATATTAGTGAAAAGAACCTCAGGAATAGTGAATAGTACCGTGAAGAGTAGAGTAAAAATTTTGCTCACGCAAATCATACACGTACACGTCTCAAGATGATGTATATCATGATTATAAGACATCATGACTGCCAAATTGACAAGGTATTCTTTTAGGGTCTGCTTAGTACAGTTCAGTTCTCCCACAACCCAGGTAAAGTCATGCACCATTTAGAGAACAGACAAGACACTCACCCTGCATCTTTCTCATGGAAATATGCCATCTGTACATGTATCCACATACAAACACATACACGTGTTTCAGTGCCCATGCCCAAACACATTCATATACATACACATGAGCATAGGTTTCTATGCAGACACACACACACAGACACAGACACACATCCAGAGAACGGCTGATTTGATTAACTCCCAAGCCTCCATTATTATGTTAGGTAGGTGGTGTAGAATTTCAATGATAATCCATAATGCATGACCTGTTCTGTTGCCGTGGCAACATAAATTCAAGGTTACCAGCTTTGCAGGAGCGTAACTGGGTGCTCAGAGGAAACGCTGCTCAAAATTCTGCTCATGGAGGAGGAGCATCAATCAAACTGTCGTAGATTGCAAAGTACTCATAATCAGATGGAATACCTCAGAGAGAGAGAGAGAGAGAGAGAGAGACAGGCAATAACATTGGACAACATACAAAAAAAAAACACTACTATGAGCTACTTGCATTAACTCTGTCTCATACACAGGCTGAGCTCTGAAATAGAGCTGGTCAATTTGAGCTAATATCTCCGTTTTTTGTGCAGTTCCAGGTGACTTGCTCTCATTTCATTTGTTGTTATCTTGCTTGGGCAGGCTGAGATGTGACCTGAGCCTTCTGCTGCCATGGGCTTTGGGGGGCTGGGGAGGAACAATGGAAATCAATTCTCACCAGAGACCCGATGCTCTGCTGCCACCCACAGCCCCCTGCTGAGAAAGAGGGAGTGAGAGAGTTGCAATCTCTCTGCTCTTTGGGCCATGACTGCTTACTTTCGTTTCAGCAACTCCGTGCAAATCCAGCTCAAGCTCACGCTCACCCTCTGGTCCCTGCAAGTGGGCTGCCTCGACAAAGTTCAAAAAGGAAATTGAATGAAATAATTCAATACATTTTTATACAGCTTATATGAAGCTTGATACCAGTGAATACTTGATCAGGAACATATACATTCACTCAGAGATTTAGCTGTTCTGCAAACAAATGGCAGAGAATTACACTGGCTTAATGGACTGGATTGAAGCTCCTGACCCTTCCTAACACACACACACACATATCTGTCTGGGCTGGTCACTGGTCATTCAGAAAAGTTGGCCTTCCTCCCAGGGCTCAGAATGTGTTCTTGAGGAGGCTTTTGTTCTGTCTTTTCTTTTGTCGTCCTCTGACATATCAGGTTTTCTTTCAGTCTGCCCAAATAGCAGAGGACTGGAGGCCTGTGAGGGTGGCAGGGCCATGCACACTGATCCTTACACACACAGCTGTGTGTTCTTGGATTAGCCTGATCCTGGACAGGCCAGAAGCCTTCTTGTCTCATCCTTCATATTTGCCAGACTTGTTGAAAACTGTGCTATGAGGCTAAATGATCAATGCTCTTTGTGAACTGATCCGCTAGTTTTAAGCCTTTATGTCTGTCTGAAAATTTATTCCGTGGACATCTGCCATGAAGAAAATGTACTATGTGTCCTCATTTTGTATTCATAAGGCTTTAAGTCCACGGTTATCAGTCATCTAGTTTTTTGATGATGCATTGCCCAGGCTTGATGATGTCTTCATGGTCTGTGTCACATATATTTTCTCAACATCCAAGCCAGAGGTGGTGCAGGTTATTTCTCTCTATAAACATTAACTGCATAAGAATGAATAAGACTTGCATTTCCTGGTCCATAGTAGATAAGCCAAGAAAAATTGCAGCAGCACTGTGAGGGTCCATTTGCATGACGTGCAGTGGAAATGGCCTCAACATCACAGGAAGAGCAAACAAGAACAGCCTATGATCGTATCTTCAGTAAAAAACAGTTTCAAATCAAATCCGAGAGCCCACCATGGATTTTAAATAGAGCGCCGCAGCCAGGGTCTAAGAATCTTATTCTGATATAATCTCTGATATGGGGATTTTATTAGTCTGTAGGTGTTCTTTTATTCCCCTGGTGGTATAAAGATGAATAGTCAGTAAAGGTTCAGTCTTTTTTTTTTATCAGTTCATGTTTGTGAAATCCAATATGTGTTTGGACTCCGCAATACAGCTTGGTTTATACAGAGCCACTCTTAATTTCTGGCCAAGTTTCTAAATACGGTTGGTGCTAATTACATTAGGAAGGACACATTAGGAAAAAAGGTTTATGTTGGTTTTCACACTGACCACACGGCTACTTTGGCAACGTTTCATGCTGCTTTCTAGATATCTGTGACTAATGTGTGGGAGAGATTGCTGCTGGAATCAAGAATTAATTACATGAAATGCCTGAGGACATATCTGCAATCACAAACACACATAAATACAGTAATAAAGATAAAATCTGACTGTCTCTTAAATCATCACCTAACCTAAACTAATAAAGCACCATCTGACAGAAATTATTTCAGGTTATTGAACCTTGTCTGTGGTGCTTCGAAATCCATAGTGTGAATTGTGATTTTAATATTGTGAATTTAATTAGACACTGTGTTTTCAGATATGATTGGCCTGATTTATTTTCTTTTTGTTCCACTTTTCTACTGCAGCTTATGTAAATGACCTCTCCTGGTGCTTCTAAGTCATTTCTGCCATCAGTTGATTTATTTATTTATTTTATTTATCTTTTATCTTTTTTTTTTTTTTTAACCTTTCTCCACTCTCCTTGAGGAATCTAACAATATCATGATCACAAAAACCAACATGGTCATTCTATCACAAATTCAAAAAAAGTAGTGTGAAATGAAAGAAATGGTTAAAGCGAGGGCATTTTAGCTTAATTTTGGTTCCTTTCGTATAAATAGATATTAGACTTTATGTATTGTGTGTGGGATCAGGTTTTTGCTGTTGAATATGCTGTTAAATATGTCCAGTAAAACTCCATCAAGCTATAGTCCCCTAGATTCTAGATCCCCAAGAACAGTGTTCATTTTGTTGATGAAAATGAATGTGAAAAAGGTTATTCAATGAACTTTTTCATGAACAACAGCAAAATGATGACTAAACAAAAATAAAATTCATCCTTGTACAAAGATCTATGACAACAGGTAAACAGCATATAAACCCATCCTTTTGCAAACAAATGTAGGTGACTGTAAAGGAAAACCACACAGAAACTCAGATATAACTGTACAGGTTTTGAGATATGGGTACTCACATGCAGCTGGATAAAATGTTTGAATGTGGTTAGGCTGATATGTCTCCCTATTTGCCAAACAGTGCCACTGTAGTCACATGTTCACTGCTAGATGACCTATAGCTACATTAAGATACAAGATTAAAGAAAAAAATGATCAACTAAATAGAATTTTGCAGAAACTCTTGACAAAAGATTAGCTGTCAAATTGTGAAATGAGAACCACATTAAAATGTCATACACATATGATATTTCTTAGAACCCATGATTGGACTGGATCTCTCTGAGAACCCATGAACGGAATCTCTGTCAGAACAAGTGACTGGTCGGGTTCTCTGTCAGAACATGTGACTGGATGGGTTCTCTGTCAGAACACGTGACTGGACGGGTTCTCTGTCAGAACAAGTGACTGGACGGGTTCTCTGTCAGAACAAGTGACTGGACGGGTTCTCTGTCAGAACATGTGACTGGACGGGTTTAGTGCTGCAGTGAGATTAATGGTACAAGCCTGAGTCGACACTAGGCCTGTTCTCTGTATGTCTACTCTACAACACTCTGCCTTTGATCACTCAGCTGGCATCGGGCCTGGTTTACCCTGTCTGCTTCATGAGATATGATTAAGTACTTTCAGAATAAATTGAATATGTTTGTGGTACATCACAGGGAGCATGTACAAGTGTGTCCATAAATGACTGTGTGTGCAGTACACAAGATTTGAAAAATGTTAGTTTGTGTACATCTTATCTGTCACTCACAGGCCTTGGTTCTATCAGAGTATCTAAGCAGTGAGGAGAGGCAGTGATAGCTATTGATTTTATTAGTGCCAACTTGATTTCCTCAGGGTTATTTCCTTCCTGTCAAAATAACCCAGAAAGCTTTCAGGAGAGAAGGTGACCTAAAACAGCCAGCCAGCCAGAGTGTGTCCATGATGCACGCAACTTGTGGTCCACACCTGAACTTAACTGAATATTCCAGATGAAACCCGGCCCACAACACACACACACACACACACACACACCACTAATCTGCAGTACAGTGTTCCTCTTATACCACTGCAATTTGCCAACAATTAATTTTTTTATTAATTATAGAATGACACATTGTAAGTTTTGTGGAACATCTACAAAACAAGTTCATTCTTGCTGTCACGTGCGCTATAGCAACTATAAACAGTCATTCCCTCACCAAATGCCTTTTCTCTCTTTCTGAGTAAATAAGACAGAAAAGTTGCAGCTTGTCATGTTACTGAGAAACTAAAAAGTGCCAAGACGCCTGTCCTGAAAAGTATTCACCTGAGATTTCTTCCATAAACATGAAATAAACATTGCCTTAAAGAAAACATCAACAATTATATATTTTCTTTCATGTAAAGTAACCACATATTTTTAATCCATTTATAATTAGTCTTAGATTAAGTCCCTGTAAAATACAAGCTAAGTGACTTACAGAAGCTTTGTGACTTACAGACGATTTCAGCGATCATAATTACTGTGAACACTCTTAGTATAGAAACAATAACATATTAGAATGAGTGTATTAATTTAAACTTGTGATTTGCCTTGCAACTGGAACTATTTTCAGACCTGTGCTGTTGAAGGAAAATATTCAACACCAGTCAGAATCAGTAATTCAACAGTGCTGTGTATAATAACTGGTATAATAACTTAATTTATCATGATTTAATTTTTCTTCAGTAAACAGGGTCGCAGGGAATCCAGAGCCTATCCTAAGAAGATTGGTTGCAAGGCAGGAGAATGCACACACATTCACATATAGGGGTAATTTAGTGGAGCCAGTTCACATGTTTTTGTCAAGTGGGAGGAAACCGGAGAACCCGGAAACCCACACGGACACGGAGAACATGCGAAACAGTAACCCGAGCTTAGGATCGAGCTGTAGCTGTGAAACGCTAGTGCTACCTGCTGTACCACTGTGCTACCCCGGTATAATAACTCATAAAAAATTCAGTTTTTAATTTCTAAAGACATTCAGTATTGAAATGCTTTTTAATTTTATACTGCCACAGACAGAACAGATGTAGCAGTAATTTATGTGTGTAAACCTCAGAAAGTGAAAACTATCACTTTCTAAAATCCAGCTGTTTTTTTTTTTCCCACAGATTTCGTAAATAACCTTAATGATTTAAGTCTGTTTCTTTAGATCTATAAAGAGCACAGCTATTAGCAAAGATGTCTCACTCATATAACTTAAAGGCTTAACCTGCTGTTTCCATGACCACCTGAGAAATCTGATAACTGTCAAAATCTGCTAATGATCAGCTTATTAGTGAGCATGGAAACACACTGATGGCTGGGCTCCTGCATTGGTGTGTTGCACCATGATCCTTAAGAAGCATTTTGTTCCTCTGTGTATGAGTATATGGATGAGATCGAAACAAAACTGACTTTTTAAAACTATTAAAAATTCAATAAAACCCATCACCCCCTTAATGCAGAGGCTAACAACAGCTTTTCTGCTCTGATATTTCTAGGATTGCCCCCTATGTGGAAAGATTTTCTATGCAGGGGTTCAATTGGGATTTAGGAGCTAGGCGAACTTCACTTTCATGGGTGCCAACATCATGGTAACATTGCCATTCAGTTTATGTATTATTATCTAGTATTCTCAACACTGATATCATGAATGTGTGAATAAAACAAGTTTTCAATATATCTGTTTCTTGCTTTTTACAACTGCTTGGTCAAATTTAAAGTTGCACGGGTTTTTTTGTCCATTTTGACATTTGCATATCATCATTATTATGCCACACTATGATTTAAACTGACAACAGACTCTCCCTTGTGCTCTGCTTCAGTTTAACCCCTAGTTCTAGGCAAGGGTTGCAGTTTAGATTTTAGTTTTTATTTTTCACTCTAACTAGACATTAATTCTAGTTTGGCATGTCTTTTGCCTGTAGAACATTCCTCCTATCTCCTTTCTTTTCTTTGCCCTCTCTATTATTTCAGATGAGTAATGAAGACAGTGCTATTTTATCTGCACACTGAATGCTGTTTGCATTTCTTATTGCCAGGCAGATAAGTAAATCCCAAGGCAAAGCTTTGGCCTTTGGTGCTATCATTCAAGTCAACCTTTTCAGCACTTATCTTTGCTGCCCCCAACCTGAGCCCCACTCACACCCCTTAGGTTCGAAATGAAGCACCCACCGTGTTTAAGTCTCTTTTTGTATGCACAGCCATTATTGAGTTGATAAGATAGCATCTCTCCAGTGGGGGGTTTGGTGGAGGCCAGGGGTGAAATGGATGGCCCATTCCCTGAGTGTTTTGCAAATGAATGCACCCCGGAAGGCCTCCAGGACAGCCTAGACTAATTCATAAAGCCTCCACCCCCATCCTTCACTGCCTCGTCCATGCAGGCCAGAGTATCATACTCATATATTGGCAGTCATTAGTATTACTAAGCACAGTTCTACCAGTTCCCATTATTTTTGAGTTCCAGTTGAACACCTGCAGTTTAATAAGTTAGAGTCTGGCACTGCTGTCTGTGTCTCCAGTGGTGCTTGGTAAATAAAATGTATTTGTGCCACATAGTTCTTACTTTAATAGATTAAAGAAATGTCTCTGGCAGTTATGCTGACCTACCCAGAGTGTAGACTCATTTCAATTTTGTTTCGCCCAAAACACCTGAAGTAAATCAAATTACACAGCCAAAGAGTTCAACAGCAGCATCTCACTTGAGGCCTGGAAAACACTCTAAGCCCAAGAAGCCAGAGTCCAGAGTTTAACGAAGCAGAAATTCAGCCTGGGGGAACATCCAGCTGTTGATGGTGGATGCATTCTGATAGATGGAGTGTGGAAATGGAGAAAGGAGAATGGTCAAGACATGCCTCCCCCCTCTCCTTTTCTCAGCTACTGTAGCAGATGGCTGGCCTCAGGTTTGAACGCATGCAAAACTCTCTCTCTCCCTCACCAAACATGTTACTTCAGCAGCTTCTTCCAGCCAGTGACAAAAACATTTCATTGACCTCGGGTGACCTCGAAAATAATTTACATTACACTACACTGGATATAAACACACATGGGAGGTACTACTGTGATGTTTTTTGATAATGACGCCTGGTCTTAGTAGTTTAAACAGGCTTTAAAATTGGTGTAAGTTCATAACTTTGTTCCATTTTGTAAAAGTTTATGTGTTAATTAATGACTGGCAGACTTGTGGAAGGTCAAAGTAGAAAGCCAGGAGTATTAACTTTCTTTCAGGCTCTCCACTGAGAAACCAAATCACCTACCAGGCCTCAACCTCACCTTCCTCACATCCCCTTCTTTATGGCTCTTGTGCACAGTAATAAGCCAGAGGCATCAAAGGCCTGGTGCTTAACAGATTTTAATGTTCTTTTAACAACTTTTAAAAGCTTTTTAATGTCTTTTTAAAGGTTGGTTGAAGATGTATCAGACATTTCTGGGCTAATTTTCTCTTAGAACAGGTTGTTTTGTTTAGCGATTGCTACAATAGTACGGATATGGTATGAGTCTCTCTCTCTCTCTCTCTCCCTCTCTTTGCCTTGAAGAACACATTCTCCTTGATGTAAAGATGTGCAAGGATGTTATGGCCACATTCTCACAGAAAGCCACCATAGAGACATTCTTGGTGATGACATATATATGTTCAGCACTGAAGACGTGCTGACGGATCCTGTGGTTGGAGGGAAATAAGACATAAGGGCTCTGAGGATGAAGCAAGTCCATCACAAATTACTTACACATTCTGTAATGATGGTGTAGGTGTGTGATTATCGCTGGTGAAACCTTTTCAAACAAGCTTTTTTTTTTTTTTTTCCTGGAGGCCTATTAACAGCTATATGCACTGTAATATTCTGCCCACATACACACAAGCCTCAATTCCAGCTGATCTGAAGCCTGCTGTGGCTGAATTTGATCCAATATCCGATATCACTGTGGAAATAAGCAAAGTGGTTTTGACATGTATATAGCTATCCATAGATAGAAAGAACAAAGTAAAATTCCTGTACTTAAGTTTGTTTTTGAAGTATTTGTACTTTACTTGTTTTTTACTATTGACTTTTACTTTATAGAAAAATCTCTACTTTCTACTCACTACACACTACATTTCTCTATAATAATATATTTATAAAGTGACTTTTTAGCTTCACACAGCTTCAAGGAGTTTAACTAAATTCCTAACATATCTAAACTATAACAGATACGACTGCAAGGATGAGACCTAACCTCCATGATATTAATCTATCTATTGCAATGTACAATTTGTATTTATCAAGGCAGTTTGTTTTGTGAGAGCTAGCTATTAGCATTCAGTTAGTGTTGTCAGTATTATTATCATGCTAGCATATTTTTGTGAGATTAGGAATAAATCTGTTTTTAGTTCGTCTTGGCTATTTTTTTCCCCCCACATTCCTTGGTTCTAGCTAATTTAAGGGCACTAATTTACCATAAGTAACCAAAATCAGTGTGTGATTTTAGGCAGACGTTCTTTTCATTGTGCATCTTTCTTGCACTTTTAATTGTATACTTTAAGTAAATATATGAGTTTATACTTTCCTACTTTAACTTAAGAGAAAACTTTTACCAGATTATTTATTTAGATAGTATTTGCACTTTTATTTGAGTAAAGATTTAGGATACCTTTAAATCTGCAAGTATCTATTTGTATATTTCGAGTACTAAAATCCCATGTATTGTTTATCTCCGCCAAATCTTTATACTTTGGATAGATCTTTAGATCTTTAAAGAGCACAGCTATGAGGAAAGATGTCTCAATCAAATAACTTAAAGCAGTTTGATTTGGACAATAAAAATAAAAACAATTCCAAACTCTGAGAAAGAAATTCATGTACACTTATTTGTCACTGGGGCAATATAGTTTAGTATGTCTCTTTTGTCTGATAAAGTAAATGTACTGTGCCTAGAAAGCTCATTTAAGGTACATAATTAGATCCTAAGAATTCTTGGAGTTTTTAAAGGTACACTACATTCACTTTCCTAGGTGAAAAATCCATACCAAAGGAACAAAAGCTGTACTCTTGTGGCTACCAGCCCAGTGACATGCAATGGTACAGACTGATCCTGTTTATAATGCTGTGAATCCACAGTGCAGTTTTTACAATAGCACAGCTTAATAATATACTGAGAGATGTTTACTAGCCAACTATTTCCCCAAAGAGCCCTCTGTGTTTTATGAAGAATGCAAAGGCTGCCAGATGAACAGAGTGTTGCTTAACATCATGTTTGCCTTTACCTTTCTCTTCTATAGGATCACTCTGTAGAAAGATAAACTGTCTATTTTTTCTCATACACAGATGTAAGCTAATTATATCAACCTCTCCTTGTGCTTTGTGGGGAAAAAAAACAGTTGAACATTGAAGCATGATATAGATTTTGGGTTAAAGTTCCATTCTAAGGTAACAGACAGAGAGTTAATTAATTGTACAAAGGTATGTTTTTTAGGAAGACTGATAGACTTTGTTGTTTCCTCAGAGAGACTAAAAACAACAGAAATCACCCATATGTTGGGCAGAACAGCAGGCCAAATGTTTTTTTAAACTGCTCTAAAATTATCTCATTTAAAAATCAGTGATTATTTCATTTCCTGAGATAAGCACTTTGTTGCTATGTGCTCATTATAGTCTTTTCATCGTATGCTAATTCTGGAAAGACAAAACCCCTGGCTGGAGGGGATGACCCATTGTAGCCAGATTGGAAGTGGTTCAAATGCAAGCAGCCAAAATAAACTGGAATTGGCATGTCATCAATGGAATCAAGAACGGCAACGCAATATCCATAGCACAAAGCAATCACATTCCCATGCAAGCTTTTACAAAGAAGCAGCTGTTAAAAATTCGTCAAAATTTTAAAATAACAGAGTTCATAAAACACAAGGAACAGCACACAGCCATTCTAAGGGTGTCTCAAGAAATATTCCAGCAACGAGAATGAACTAGCAAGAAATCATCTAGTCATTTATTATTTATATGCAGAAACTGTTCTTGGCTAAATACTTTTTGGGGAACATGTCCATTTGTCTATGTTAGTTAAACACATAGTCGGACAATAATGCGGTGGCTCCTTGTGTTCACATTGCTGGGCTTCTGTTGTTCTGTGTGTGCAGATCTTATCAGGTGGTCATGACTTTTTGGCCATTCGCATTTGGTTCCTATTTAAATGTCTCATTGCACTGCGAGAACTGAGTCAATTAAAGCACCCCAGACGATTCCTACTCAGGAAATTAGGGTCCGATTATAGTGAACCTAGGGAGCAGCCAGGGGTCTATAATATGGAAGAGAGGAAAATGAGTGAGAGGACTGGGAAAAACTGAGAAAGCTGTCGTACAAATGTTTGTATCTTGCAGTGTATAGTTAGTCATATAGTATATGAGTTCCTTGTGGCCTGCCTGTCTGAATGCAGCTCTGAAGAGGAAATGGTTGTTCCATTTGCAATTCCTTTTCCATATGTGAGTTTGTCAAGTCTGACTCAAAAAAATCAAAGTTCAGTTTAAGAAAACTGTATTAAAATACGAGAGGAGCAAGGTTACTCCAGCAATCCACACAGGATCTGCTCGTTATGTATTCTCTATTCAATGTGATGACTTTTATGAGACAGGGTTTAATAGACACACCAGACAGCACTAAAGCCCTCTTATGGTGAGGTTTTTAAAAGTCACTTTTAAAGGAATACTTGTTTTTAACCTTATCTCTGCATCTCTCTCCAACACAACATGTAGCGGATATGTGATTAGTACAGACAGAGATTTTAGGAATTTCACCCTGATTCCCAAGTAGTTAGAAAAGAACTCAACTTTTTCTGGTACCAAAACAGAATTATATTGGAAGCCTAAGAGAAGTTGTTGAACTCCATCAATAAAAATGTAAAAAAATTTAAAAGTACAATTATTAGACTTTAATCATAAGGATGAAAAAAGCTGTTCTTAAGAATGTTTATCCAACTAGATCAATGAACCCAAATGTACTTCTGATTACACTTTCTCTAAGGTTTTGTGGTATCCATTCATAAGCACACAAAGATGTTGGCAACACGTAACAATTTCTTCCCACTGAGAAAATAGTCTCCTCTCTGAAAGAAGAAATTATACAGAATTAGAGCTAAAATGACAAATGCCAGGGGGCTCGGTGGCTTAGTGGTTAGCACGTTTGCCTCGCACCTCTGGGTTGGGGGTTTGAATCCCGCCTCTGCCCTGTGTGTGTGGAGTTTGCGTGTGTGTGGATGTTCTCTCCGTGCTTTGGGGGTTTCCTCTGGGTACTCCGCTTTCCTCCCCTAGTCCAAAGGCATGGGTTCTAGTCTGATTGGCATCTCTAAATCTGAATGGAGGTGTGATTGCTATTGTGCACTGCAGTGGGTTGGCACCCTATCCAGGGTGCTCTCCACCTTGTGCCCCAAGTTCCCTGGGAGAGGCTCCAGGCTCTCTGTGAACCTGTGTAGGATAAGTAGTACATAGCAGTAATAAGCAGAAAATGGATGGATGGATAGACAACAAATGCCTTTCATTGAAGAATTCATGAATTCAAAAAATTGTTGGTTGTTGGCTGCTCCAACAACTTCCCTCAGTATAGTGTTTCTCAGGACAGAGAAACATCAAAATAGCTGATGATCACAATATGCTACAGAGAAGTATTCTTTTATGCTTTCCTAAAGCTCCTGCACAGAAAAACACCAATGGTGTTTTTGGGACACAGTCCTATAATTTAATGCATTCAGGTTTATGATGCTAAAAATTCCAACACTGCAATTTCTCTAATCAGTTTGGTTGTATCTAATCTTCGGTTACACACACAAAGCTGTAACCCAGCGTCCACACATTAAAAAGAAATTTTTCATTTTTCCAAATGCCAGAAAATTCATTTTCTCCACCATATCTCCAAACACTCTACTGTGGTGCCCCCCTGCTGAGGCTTCTCCAGGCTTCATTTGCATAGCAGCAAGTAGATCTCATCTACTCCTCTCACACTTGTCTGCCACCTTCATCTAAACACATAATGAAATTGTCTCGGTTGTCTACCTGATTTAATGTTGTCCGACAACGGCCCAGTCAAAGACAAACGCAGGGAGAAGGGTGTTTGAGGTGAGCTATAAATGGATATATAAATGGCCTGCGACTCCCTTCTAACTGACTGTAGCTTTGGCATGCTGTTGTACATTTACTTTCACCTCAAATCACCTGCTCAAGTGTGGCATCTCTGGCTTTGTGCTCACTCCTTCGCATGTATTATTAACCTTAAGACTTTTCCAAGGAGCATGTTTCCTATAAGCTAAATTGAAGAGTTGGGAAGCATGTGCTGGTCAGAAGAAATGGAGGAAATTGTTTGAAACTTTATACAGTTTTATAGGACTGACTACATTCTTGGCCAACACTATGCTTGGCATAGAGCACTGTATAGAACAATATGTGTTGCTCGTCTTCTTGGGAACTGCACCCACACACTTTTCCAGTCAATTCTCTCTAGGAAATCTTCTCACCATGTTCATTTGGGTTACTGTAGAGCAACAGGGTTAGATCCAATCTATAATGCCAATCCACCCAGTTAGTCCTGCCTAAAATAGAGTCTAAACATGTTTGCTTTCTCTCCAGGCTTTGTTTGGTGGTTCACCAGTTTTTGTTGCACTGTACCAGGCCCTCCTTTCAGACATAGATGTTTAACAGTGCCTCAGGTTTGCAGTGGGTTTGTACTGTGATCCAGATATATTCTCTGGCAAAGGAGGGAAGTTAAAAAGAGGCACATTGGTGCACAGCAGAAATCAATAGGCCTATTATTCTCGACGGTGCTTGCTCTGTCTCTCTTGTGCTGAAGTTCAGATTAGCAGGATCGAGCAGAATAGATGCCTCCCACCTCTAACTCTTGTTTTCTAAAGGGTCAATAAGGCTTAATGTTTGCATCCAAATGCTAGTTATAAAGAAGGAATGAGCACACCATTGCAGTGGACCCTACAAAGTTAATGAGACCAGCACTGACCACTCCTGGCATTTTTAACAGCCTTGTCAATTGGAGACTTTAAATTCTTTTGAACTCTGTGTAGGCAGACTAAACTTCATTCTGCTTGTTGCTGCTAAATCTCTTACATCAGGATGTATGTTACTTTATCTTTTTTCCTCTTTTCTTTGGCAACAATAATTTCCATTCTTCTTCTCTTTTACCATTTTTGCTTGTGGTTAGATAACTATTTCAATGTCTTCTAGAGTTGGACCAACTAACACATTTCAGAGTTACTGGGGTAAAATTGGTAACTGAAATGAACATTGTCTTTCTCAACACTCACTCACACACAAAAATGTAATTTCTTATTCATTTGATTCAAATATCATTCAGTTACCATTCAGTTAATAATTCAATGCAGTGAGAGACTGTCTTGCATGTTCATTTTAGATGATTAGTAGTTTAAACATTTGAAATTTTTGGACTGCCTTTTGGTGAACCACAAGCAACAGCTGATTCTCTACTAGTTAGCATATACACGTCAATATATTTCTGTTTACTTACTTTCTGTTAAAAAAATACACTAGCGAAAACTGGTGTTTAATGAAGCCTCCTTTCAATTCCTGATTAATGGAAGTTAACTCTGCTCCCAGTATTTCAGTGTACGTAGCAAAATATTTATCACAGAAGACAGACGTTTTTAAGTTATGACACTCTGAGGTAGCAAATAGAAGTCAGTATGACATGCTGCCTCCCCTGCAACACTGAATTTAAAATTATAGGACATCAGGATCTTCTTACTTTTTGCGTCTTGCATTTTTCCCCAAATGTCCAATTTAGTGTGGGGTCATGGCTTAGGGGAATAGATTTACAAATGTTTAAGTATGTAGCAAGGACCAGCATGGATTCTTTCTAGCTAGCCCTCTTTATTTGGTATTCAGTAAAATAAAATCTTAGGACCAGGGGAATTTCCAAAAGAAAACTCAACTGCCCCGTCTTTAACCTATAGCTCTGTACAGCTGTAGCCCTCATCTATCCATCGTGGTCCTTGAAGACTGCAATCCAAGGACAATGGAGGCAAACACTGAGTGTAAAGCAGCAGAACCTCTTCAAACAGCCAGCCAGCATGGGAGCAGATCAGGGCCTCCAACAGCTGCCCTAAGCCCTATTCACTTCTACTGAGAAAAGAAAAATTGCTGTTCCTAATTCCTAAGGCTGCTTAATGTAAGCCTTTTCCTAGGGCTAATTTTTTTCCCCCTTCTCACATCTTTATTATCTCAGATCTTTTAAAGTAAACACAGAGTGTGACTAAAATGCATCTGTTGTGCACCTTGAAACAAAAATAATGTGCATGTGGAGCAGACAAGCTGGCAATGGATACAGCTCATGCAGCTGACATGTCTTCTGTTTCACGGCCTCATTCATCCTGTCCCGAACACAGTACTGCCCAGACACCTTTCAGTCATTAGAATCCTGCAGAACATATAAAAAACCTCTTTGATGGGGATCTTGATTTCCTGCTTCTTTTTTTTCTTCTTAACTCAGCTGGATTTGACCCCCACTGAGAGCAGAGCCCCCCTGCATTCCCTGGCCATGTACCTACTGTACCAGCACACTTACGCCAAGCCCCACGCTGGCACACACACAAAGCAATTGGACATGCTCTATAAATTGTCACCCACATCCTTCCAGCCGAGGATGGAAAAACAAAATGGCAGGGGTTTAGCTCAGAGGGGGGCACAACAACTGGAATGCATTCCACTCGAAGAATAGGGGGATATTCAATACATATCAGCAGCTGGAAGCTTTCAGAAAGACAGCTAGGACTATGTGTGTGTGTGTGTGTGTGTGTGTGTGCTCCTTAAAATGGAAGGAACAATATGAGACATGCTCTGTCTGTATAATTTAAGTTTCAGACAAGTTTTACATTGAAGGCCACATAATATTTACATATCTGCACCAAGTGCATTAATTCAGTATAATAACGCAGGAGTTCACCCAGGGTTCATCATATTTACATTTTGTAGCTAAATAGGTATGTTGTTTATGGAAAAATCTCAGACACTTCCAAGCATGTTATGTTTTCACCATGTCAGATATTCCTCTTGTGTCCAGCCCACCCAGAAATAACTTGTGTTTCTGCTTGGGTGTCTCTCGTTTATGGATGTTTTTTTTCAACTTGTTACTGCTCTGAGATCAGCTGATGACGAGATGGGCGGATTATTTATGAACGAGAACACATTCCACGAGTGGTAGAGATACAGCTGAGAATCTCAGACAGTTGCAGAATTCCATGTCTCTCATGGGGTCTTTAGCAGACACATTCCCGGGTTTAGCCCTTGTGGGTAATTTTACCCTGCCTCTGTGTGGCATGCCACAGGCTAAAGCATGTTGATGCCCAACATGACTTGACAAGTTTTAATGATTTTTATGGCACAGGGTGGCATTCTAGCTGGAAAACTGGCCAAAAAAAAAAAAATCCCATGAAGTCTACAAACAAAATATTTCACACTGATTAAAACCTCATATTATTTTATTTATTTTCTTTTTATTTCTGTGTTCTGATATTTCTGATGTAAGTGGCAGACATAAGAAAACCCAGGCTTGTTATTTAATCTTTTTTTCCAGTCTGACCTAGCTACAAAATGTGATCAGAGAGAACACTCTTGTCTTTTATCTTCAAATGCATGCTTTTAATTATCTTTATAACCAGTAACAGGTGGTTTGGAGCGACGGAAAGAGATCGCATTTTCTGTGTCCTCATCTGTCTCGAGTCCTCAGCGTGTGAAAAAACTCCTCATTATTATGCAAAAGAGAGTTATTTTTTTTGTAATAGCTCTCCAACAACCAGACCCTGAGGGGTCAACTGGCTTTAACAGCCTATTTAAAAGGTGGCATACTTTAATTTCAATTAAGCAGGTCAAATCCTTCTTCCTATCTGCAGCTTCTTAGTTAGTATCCGAGTTCAATTCAAAATGCAAGTATGTTTCTAAAGGAGTCATACAAACTCACAGCCACAAACTCTCATTCATTCAATATTTATTGCAAATTTATTTTTATATTTTTATATACATATATAAAAAAGTTTGGCCAAAAGTTTGCAGACATCTGACCATAACATTCATGCAACATGTGCTTGTTGAACATCCCATTCCAGATTTAGTGCTGTTATGCTCCACTCCTCTGGGAAGACTCCACTCTGGGAAGAGTGGAGCGTAACATAATTTCCCAGAGCCATTTGGAGCATGGCTGTGGGGATTTCCCCTTTGAGCCACAAGAGCATTGGTGAGGTCAGGTACTGATGTTGGGCGAGGAGGCCTGGGGGGCAGTCACCGTTCCAGTTTATCCCAAACGTGTTCAGTAGGGTTGAGGTCAGGGCTCTGTGCAGGACCCTCGAATTCTACCACTCCGACCTTGGCAAAACATGTCTTCATGTGATAATGACGATGTGCACAGGGGCATTGTCATGCTGGAACAGGTTTGTGCCCCTTAGTTCCATTGAAGGGAAATTGTAATGTTATAGCCTACAAAGACATTCTATACAATTGTGTGCTTCCAAATTTGTGGCGCCAGTTTGGGGAAGAACCACATATGGGTGTGATGGTCAGGTGTCCGCAAACCTTTGGCTATATAGTATATATAATTTATTGCAAGGAATCAGAGATTCATAGTGTCCAAGCCAAAAAAGCTCTATTATTATTTCAGCTAAGAAAACACACAGCACAGGTTCAAGCAGAAATCACTGATGTTGTCTTCTGTATTCAGCTCCTTCACTATCCACCTTCCCTAATCTCCCATGTAATAATTTAACAGCACTGTCCAAGGGAATTAATCGTCTCTAATAGACTGGTCGATAAGATGATGTACTGTACTTTGTACCTCCCCTAAAACCTCCCTCAACCCATTCATGCAGATGTAAAGCTGCTGGTTTAACATGGATTTGTCAACTGCTCCAACTCTACCATCAATCTAACAGCAGTGGGCACTGCCTCTTATCAAGCAACCCCCCACCTTCTCTTCCCTCTGCGCATGAAAATTGAAAACAAGCCAGCACAAATAGTCAGGGTAAATTATTATCAACGCTCCTTCCCCTTTCCTATTCTATTCTATTATTAATCTGCTATGAATCACTGCATCTTCAACAGGCTTTCTTGCTAGAAAGCACAAGTTTGGACATTTAAAAATTAAGCAACACTTCAGATGGCCTTGGAGTATTTTCTTATTACGTTTTAGGCCAATCCATGAAATACATGTTTGATATTTTCGTGTAGTTCAGGACATTCCTGTTTGAGCTCGCCCCTAATTCAATGCAATGCTTTCTGCATTCAAGGATTAGTAATCTTTAAGACGTTGAGCCCAACTTACTAAAATTTGTGGTGTGTGAAAGTCTGAAATTAATGTGTTTTGAGCAATTAGTGCTGTGAAATTGCTGTGAAGGTACTGAGGCAGTGGCTCCTTTCAGGTTTGATCGGTTTGCCACATTTCTAAGGAACACTTATAAACATTAAATAAACGTGCTTCATAAATATACTTGTTTTTTTTTTTGTGCTAAACCCAGTTAATAATTTTTCATTAGCAAATTGTTTCTGAAGGTCAAGGCTCCTTAAAAGCTTAATTGTAAACATGTCAGCAGAAACTTTTCAATAATGTTAGTTTTTGACAAGCTTGGAATGATTTCTAGTCTCAGCGTTGTGTATGGTCAAATCTGATCATGAAACGGGTGCATGCAAATTCCACCAAGAGTTCCCTTAGTCATCAATTTCATCTGTACCATCAAATTCATGGTGGAGGGTGTGTAAATTTGAGAAAAATATTATACAACATATTAAAAATGCTTGATTTGTAGTAAAATAATCAAAACCAGTTTCATCAATAAGTATATCAAGTATAATAAGTAGACTTATATAAGTAATAACTATAAAAATACCAAATAACATTGATCATCACAACTGAACACACAGGAAACTTGCACTACAATATTGATAATAGATACAATATTGATTTTGTTTGTGAATCAGAGGCTCAGAAGTGGATCTTTCTCAGTTTCTTGTCCTTTAGTTGACTAATAGGTGCATTTGCAAACAAGAGGCACAATCAAGGACTGCCATGGATTCAGAGTCTTGGGCAGACTGGATATTCAAAGGTGCTTAGAGAGTTTCATATCAACACTAAAACATGCCAGGCACAGTTTTATTCATTTTAATAGTCTGCTTTTCAGTGCGCCACTTCTTTTAGCGTTTTGTTTGTATGAAATAAGGATTTGTTTATATGTTCAGGATGGAAACGTGACTCACATACATTTATATATAAAGCTTTAATTAAGTCTGACCTATTTGTGCACTGAAGTGAATAAAAACTCTGCTATAAATAGTGATTATGCAACCATACATGATGTTTCTACCTGTGACCTAAACAGCTTTATAAAGTCTGTCTTTTTAGTTGTAGCAACCTCAGACAACCTCTTACTCAACTTCGCTGAAATTCAATTTTCCCTTCTTCATGTTTACTTCTTTCCTCAGATCTTCCTTAGGTCTTGGATAGCCTGGTGAATGCTTTCCTTATTCCCCCATACACACCCTGGTTTTTGTGATGAAAAAATTAAATCAAGATAAATCTTGTCAGCTCTTTTCCCACCTTTAATGTGACACAGCAACCAACAAAATTCAAATGGAAAACCAAATAGAAACATTTTAGGGAAAAAAAGAAAAAGAAAAATCTTACAATAACCTGGTTGCACAAGGGTGCACACCCTTTTATCAACAAGTACCTCAGTGACATTACCAAGAACAGGATGTCCCTCCAAAATTAATGAAAGAACAAGAAGAAAACTTATCAGGGAGGCTGCCAAGAGACCTACGGCAACATTAAAGGAGCTGCAGGAATATCTGGCACGTACTGGTCACTCCCTGCATGTCACAACAATCTCTCATATTCTTCACATGCCTGGGCTATGGGGTAGGGTAGGGTGGCTATATGGAAGCCCTTTCTCATTGGAAAAAAAAAAACACCCAAGCACACACAATTTAATACAAATGTGGCAAAATGTGTTATGTTCTGATGAGACCAAGATAGAACTATTTGGGCCAAATTCTAAAAGATATGTATGGTGCAAAAACAAGACAGCTTATCACCTAAAGAACACCGTACCCACGGTGAAGCATGGTGTTGGCAGCATCATGCTGTGGGGCTGCTCTTCTTCAAAAACTACCAAAGTGTTAGTTAAGGGGTGGGCACACTTCTGTAACCAGGTTACTGTAAGTTTTCTCTTTTTTCTTTTTTCCCTAAAAACATTTTTATTTGTTTTTCACTTGAATTTTATTGCTTTATCACATTTTGTACCTCACAAAAACCTGCAAACTGTGTAGACTTTTTATATCTACTGTAAGGGTAAATTGGGGTTTGTTGTATGCATCATGTAAATAAGGGACTAGCCGGTGGGAGGTTGTGTCCACACAGCTGAAGCCGACTGATCAATTGCACTAAAAATCACTGCTTGTTTTGATGTCATTCAACAATTCATGAGTTAGACACAGGTTTGTTTGTATGTTATTCTGTGCGATCAAATGTGTGCTCATGTCTATGCAACTTTGATGATTAAGGGCCATTATAAAGCTAAAAATTACTATCGCAAATATATTCAAACAATTGTAAGAATGTTATTTTTTAACATTAACGAATCATAGAAGTTGTCAAATACTGAATGATCTGAATGATTACTGAATGTTCTAAATACCTAGAAAATCACTAGCTAGGATATCACCCAGTAACCCTAAACCTAAGAGATAATTAAATAAACAAAAGCAAACCAGCATGACTTTGGGGCACTTATAAATTCTCTGTAACACTATCTATGTTACTTTTACAATATCATTCAGAAACATTCAACCGTGCTGAAGAGCTTTTTTGCTTTTGGGTCATTTCTTTAGGTAGGTTTTCAGAGAACAAACACCAGAGAATGAAGTGCTTCACGAATGATGCTTTAGGCTGAGCCTTGTGTCACCTAGACTCTCCTGGAGGTTTCAATTTCTGTAGGTTCCTCTGTACTTCTAATAAGAGCCTTTCTGTAATGGGTAAGATTAATCCCTGCCTCCTTGCCACTACAGATGGGTGGAGGGGTTTTTTGCCGTATAATGGCTGCCATCCATCATTTAGGTCTGTGCTTCATGTCGATGGCTGTGAGGTAATGCTACTGTTACCACAACTGGAAATGACACAGAGAGCACTGTGACACAAAAATATTGGGTGATTTGGGTGAACTGGCCTGTGGAGAAGAAAATGAATGTATGTATATCTTTTTTTTCCAAAATGAAGTGAGAAGAGGCAACTTGGTTTGCCTCACTCTTGGATATGTTAAAGAAATAAATAAGCAACATGTTTTGCATGCCCAGAGCATGAACACCAATCTTGCATGTTCTTTGCATGTTTCTTCATTCTGATGTTAAACAACCACAGACTGTACGCTTTGAAGCTGCTCTGAAATAGTCCTGATGACAAAAATCTCCTTCGCCTGAAAACATGTGCTACACAGGAAGGTTAAAAATATATTCTTTTTGAGATCAGGAAACAGGAAATTGGATTACAGGCTTGCTATGGTTGACTTTATGACATGCAAACCATAGGAATAACGTGGAAAGGAAGTCACTAGCTTTCCCCCCCCCCCTTCCTTCAGGATAAGTTTCACCAGCAAATAACAGACATTTAGAAGAACAGACCTGGAGCTCACTATGCATTACAGACAGGGGTCTACTTCTAACTATGAAACATAAATAATGGCGACTGGTAAAACTTACTTTCCCAATTTAAATGGAATTTTGAGATAACACAAAAGGAGAGAATGATTGACATTTGAGGAAAATTGGGACGAGACACTTAAAAGGCAAAGACTACTCTCTGATATGGAGAGCTGGGAAAATAGTGGTCTATATGTGCATATTTTAAAGCTTTGACTAGAATATGAACTAGCAAACCAATATTCCATTTCAGTTTATCAGCTTCTCCTGATGACCTGTTATATCATTATAACTGAAGGAGAACTGGGAAAGAATTTGATTGAGTGACTGCTTAAGATGTTTTGTTTTTTTTCAAACGTACTGCTTTTTCTTCAGTTTAGGACAATCAACAATTTAAAGCGTCAGGAGAGGTATATAACCAGCTCCACAAAACTCTGGTATGTTCTGCATGAAGAACCTTGAGAGCATTTCTGAGGAATGCCCAGAAAAGTAGGTATCTTAGACTTTCTGAGTATTCATAACAAATTTTAAAGGCTCTTAACACAACTAATTTTTTTTTTCAACAAACTACCTATTCAATCATGTTGTAGTGCTATTTTCCACCATTTTCTCCCCAATTTGATCTCCTGCCAATTCCCATCCACCAGTCAGCTCTCCCCTATCACACAACAGCTACCAACTGAGGAGAGTGAAGGATAACACGTGCTTCCTCTGAGACACGTGAAGCCAGCGTAACACACTCAGAGGAAAGAGCTGTCTGCCTTCTTCTGCATACATAAGTTCACAGAAGCCCATGATTGGCTGGTTTAAAGCAGTACATTTAAGTGCAGCCACTCTTAATTAAGATTTTGAGACAATAGCCAATACTTTCCCTTTCAAGTATAATTTTTTCATACCTATTTTCAAACACGTTACATGTGTTTATACTGAAATATTTGTGATGTGGTTAGCCGGTGATGTTTGTTGGTTTGAGCTGTATTTTTGTTATTCCCATGTGACGTTAGTGGTTGTCTGGTGCTCTTACTTCACAGGGGGACACTGAATGGCATTGTGGGTGATGTAGGAAACCTTTAACCAAGGTGAAAACAGACCAAAATTTTGGTTAGAGATGAAGGGGGGAAAAAACTCAGAATTTCATTACAAAGGTCACATGTTAATTATAAAGATTAAGTCATAGAAAGTGGATTATGGTCATTAGCTAAAAGAGCTGTACAATTATTACCTTTCATTTTATCAAAACTGCATTACAATGTATGTAACCATTCAACAACAGTATAGATAAATATACCATGTCAAAAAAACAATCCACGCATATAATTATGCCATCTTAAAATGACCAGCATCTATACAAACAAAATGGTTAAAGCAGTACACAGTATTGTTAATGAACGTAGCCATAACCTCTTTTGCATAATAGTAATATGTTAATACCCTTATGAAAAAAAAATATGGTAATCAGATCTCACCCCCCCCCCCCCCACCTTCTCCTTCTCCCTCCCCCTGCCCTCAACACTGAGCCTCAGTCTGGTTCATCAGGTTCAATTCAGACTCATTAAAGCCAGTCGATGGGAGCGTAAGTCCCTGCAGTTGGGGGAGGAATGTCCTGCTGCTGCCACTTTTTATGCATCTCTACTCATATGCAGTGTTCATGTGGATGTACAGCGGACTGTAGGGGTGGTAGGGTGGAAGATGTCATACACAGAGACTCCCTAACCAAATCTATCTATCTATCTATC
Source organism: Pangasius sanitwongsei (assembly GCA_037576675.1). NCBI lineage: Eukaryota > Metazoa > Chordata > Actinopteri > Siluriformes > Pangasiidae > Pangasius > Pangasius sanitwongsei. The sequence goes on along the minus strand of CM075021.1, from coordinate 9,874,187 downwards.
TATCTATCTATCTATCTATCTATCTATCTATCTAAGTGCATTTCCTATCTACAGAAATCATCTTGAGGGTTAAAGGTTGAGGGCATGAGGGTTCTTTTGGGAAATAGATCCAGCTAAATTTCTTAGAAAATATTGCTGATAGGTTCAAACAGAAATAATTGCCCTAAGCAGGATTTTAAAAACACACACACACACACACTTCTCTAGTTGAGACCACTGAACTGATGTAGAAATGCCAGCAACAGAATTCACAGACGATTCTGACAATGCCATGGTTTCTACCTCTTAGGGACGTAACTGAATATGAATTCTTTCTGACTGAACAAATAATTTGTTCTAAACAGATACAGGCAGACCTACTTTCATTAGAAAGCTTGTGCAAGCGGGAGGTTTTAATCATCATGAGATGCAGGTTTGAGCAAAGTTCATTAACATGATACCAATAGGCAGCACACAATTCTGTTCAAACTGGCCTAAAACAGCTCCCACAGACCAGGTGCTGTGCACAGGGCAGCATATCTCTGCTTGGCTCTCCAAAAAATAATAATTTCATTAATTTAAAAAATATATTAACTCGTACATTTATTGCGCAAGTTTTTGATTATTCTTAAACGAATGTTCTGCATGCTTATTAAAAGAAAATCTTCCTGGAAAATCACAGAGGTATTATAATGAAATGCCGTCTAAAAACCCCGGCTAGACCTGTAGCAGCACTGTAAGTGTGTCCCAGCTTCGTAGTAGATTCTGATAACGTGTCCAGTGAACTTTTCTGATCATTCTGCAATGTAAAAACCCAAAACTAAAGATTTCTCTAATTACCCCTTGGGATCAATAAAGTGTTATCGTATAAAGTGTTATCTTAAATCTAATAAATCTAATAAAATATTGTTAGGTGGCTACCGTTGTCAACTATAATCAACATCCTGACTTGGGGAAAATATTGTTGTTTTGAAAGTCAGTTCCCTAGCTTACTCAGTCACATTAGATAGAAAGCTTGCCAGAAAGGTCAACATGGTGTCTGAGTGAGACCAGTTATGAACTCGAGTGAAGTAGCTGAGTTTGGGGAACTGTACAGGAGTTGAATAAAAGTTATGTTCTGCAAATTGATATTGTTTTTATACTTTCTATATAAAAAAATCACTTCTTTTCCCTGTAGCCCTGTTTTATTTTCAGTGTTTTTCTAAAAGACATAGTGATAGCGCTAGCTTCTGACCAACTTCCGATCTAAAGCACGCCCACTTCCGAATCCGAATACAGATAGAGATCTGAATATTTGGAGCAATAAACAGATACAGATAATGGCATTGCATTACGCCCCTATCCTTGACGTAGAGTTGAAGTGAGGGGCCTGTTTAAAATTCGGAATTATTCCACTATATTCCACTGTCATTTTCATTTGTTTGCATGTGTGTTCACTACACAGAAGAAGCGAGAATGCTCAGGATGGATGCTGAGAAGTGCATCTGATAAACTCGGAGCTGTGGCTAGAGTTACCTGCAGGTTGCTCTGAAGGAGTGTGCTGCATGTTTGGCGTGCTCCTGTTCGAGCTCCTTCCTCTCTCCAGGCACCAGGTAATTAACTGGAATGTCAACACGAGATGAACTGGGGTGAAATAATAGCTTCTTTTATCTACAAGCTGTGATCATTATCTTTGTATTTTTCTTTTTCTACCCATCTCCGATGCTTCCTCCCACTGCCTGCGCCCTCCACACCATTGTCTTATTTGTTCAAAATTGATGACATCCTCTACTTACCTTTAAATTAGCCTGCCCTAAGGGTGGAGTGCTCTGAAGAGGCTTGTGGAGGAGAGAAAACTTCAATTTTCAAGTAGCAAAGAGCAATTTGTGAGTAAGCCCCTGACAGCTCACTAATTCAACACTTCAGGAAGGGATGAGTTCAAATCAGTGCACTGTAAATGCTGTCTGGGAAAAAAAAAAAAACAAAAGAAAAAAACTTACATTAGAAGTTAAATGTTTTGTGAAACTTTTTGAGCCTATGTGAGTTCATTTTCCAATTTCATAAGAAGAATTTAGCTACAAAAGAAGAGATCCATACAATACAATGCATTAATTATATTTATAATAATTATAATAATAAATATATTTTATTTATTTATTTATTTATAAATATATTTATAGGTCTTGAAGTGCAATTTTTGAAATAAAATGACAAGATATTTTTATCAGGGTAAGTTAATGAGGTATCAATCAGAAAATATTGTATTTTTATGTTCATTATTTTGGAACTGTTAAAAGCTAAGAGCTTTTATGTCCAAAATAATTATTTAAAAATATATTCCCTAACCAAATAATTTAATACTTATACTGATGCCACATGTACCACCAGAGTGACAAGCAAAGGTACTGGTAAATTATGTGAACTTCAAATTATAATATGGGACTTATGGTAATTTTTTTCACGCCAATGAGAACCAGAAAGAAAGCATATGTTTTAAAGTTAGCCACTTTCAGCTGTAAGCTGAACAGGTAGAGGATGGATGGCTCTTGCACGACCTTGCCATAAGGTCTTGCACAGTGGTGGTTAACTACTTCTCATCATCAGGCTGAGTGCAAAAAATCTAAAGCCATTACAGCCACAGCATCTCTTTTGACAAGCAGCATGCAGTGTAAACGTACTAACTGTCATAAAGTAAAACTATAAGAAACACAATGCAGTTCTACTTTTACACAGTAGAGGTTATGGGAAAAAAATGCCTTTGCTTGTGTATATTAGACTTACTGGAGGTTTCGAATAAACATTAGCTTTTGGACGAAACATTATTTTGAATATACTGGTTATCCATACACAGGGCTTGATCACCCCTTGTCATTTTTTTGCTATGGCAATTTTTAATTGCATTCATGTGTAAGATTTACACACCAAGCTGTATTGGACATATGAGGAGTTCTTCACGTTCAGTCGCACTTAGGAGCAGTGCTAAGTACACCTGCTTTAGTGGTGGTTATGCATAAATGCACATTCTTCATGAATAATGAAGTGAACTGTTTAACAGTGCAGCATGCGACGCACACACTCTGGAGCTACAACAAGAGCTGTAGGCTTTTTCCTTTAAAGTGTCAATAACCAGGAGTACACCACAGCACTGTTAAATTCTCAAATATTAGCGGTCAGAATGTTTTGATTACGTTGATTATGTTATGATGTGTTCTTTAAAAGCATGGCTCTGACAGTAATTCCAGCCACGAGGCAAATCACAGCTTTATGTTAATGCGCCTATTCAAATACGTTATCGTTTCTATAATAACACCTAACTGTCAGGGACTTGATGGTGGAACGCGTCACATAATCCAAGGTTAATAATAAACATTAAAAAAAGGTTGGTTATTTAAAAAAGGAATACATATGTGATATTGTGAAGCTTTCTATAAGACGTAGTCATTTAACATTTATGTAAAAAGTCTCCAGGTTTGTAACAGTTTTTGTCGCAGTAAGCTCTCGAACATTTGTGCAGTCTGGTTTCTCTGTAACATGACAAGCTGCATTTTTTGTCTTATTAACTTCAAAAGAGAGAGAGAGAAAGACAGACAGAGAGAGAGAGAGAGAGAGAGAGAGGCTGATGAGGGAACAACTGTTTATAACTACTATCATGTAAGTGATAACAGGAACTAACTTGTTTTGCTGACATTCCATAACATTTAAATGTATACTATAAACAGATAAAAAGTATGAAGCGGTGTTGATTAATAAATTAAATAAGTGTTGTATATTATTGTTTTATACGAGGATTGATATACTTCAGGACGTGCTGTTATTGTGAAATAAGTAACTTAATTAACTTCATCATCACACCACCCAGTAGTTGCTATAACAGCATGCCCATGTTCAGGTTTTATTTCTTACTTACACAGTGGACACAATTTTTATTCTTATTCTTAATATTTAATACTGTTATGTATACTTATGATATTACATTAACATTAGGCTGGCTTGCTAGCAAACTGCTCTGTAAAGGTTTTTCATGCAGCTACACTTCTGCTTCTGATATGGTAAGACTGATCTCACTTGTATTTTTTTATTCTTGCAAGATGACTATCCAAAAATATGAACATCATACCAAGTCTTTCATCTTATCTTTTGGCATCACATTTTTCTGCAGTCGAATCATACTGGATTCAGTCATTAAGCCCAAACCTACTACACCGTCAGCTGAGACTACCTCCTCGGCAATAAAAACTGTCCATACAGCGCACAAAACAGGTCAGGCCATACAGATGATAAAAAATAAAGACTATTTTAGCTTGCCATTTATGTAACTGGCATGTACATTAATATAACAAGAACACTGTTGTGGATCTTCCATCTTGCCCTTTGCCAACCCACACATATGAAATGTAGAGATATGGCACCTAACAGGCTTCAGTAAATCAATAATTTTGAAAAGGGCACATAAGCACACGCAAGTCGATGTCCACTCTGCTCTTTCTGCCAGTGTCAGAGAGCTGGAAAAAGAGCTCCCTCCCTCAGGCAGGGCAATCCATCAACACAGGACCTGGCCTTCAGACTAAACACACTCTCATTACAGCAGGTCAGGGCCTCCGAAAGCCTCTGCATACATGTTTACTATTACCACACAGATGATTAAACAAGTGTGCCATAGCGGGAAGACAACAAACAACAACTACCGTACTGAACACACGCTTTGTGGTAGTTCAACTAACAGTGCAATGACGGCCAGTTATAGCTGAGCTGATTGATGTAAAAGAAATACGTTAGACATTTATTAGACAAGCACTAGACATAAGCGTTCATGGTTTCCCCTGAAGCATTAGCACTACTTAGCAGAAACTTAGATTATATTTACTTCAGGAAGGACTGTAAATGAGCTGTAGACATGGCTGTAAAACCGGATATGCATTCAGAAACATTGAACATTCCTGTTGCATGATCCTAGCTAACAAACTTTCCGGTTAGCAGAACGTTATGGTTCTAGGACATGTTTGGTAGCAAGAACATTTAATCTGTCAAGTTTACGAATGTTCCTATAATGCTGCTGGAACATTTTAGCTGTATATAAATTACCACCATGTTCATTTTTGTTATCTAGCAACAGTGTGTGAGCAACATTCTTATAACATTGCAGAGCAACCCCTTATTAAAGCATATTTCAGACCGTTACATAAACATTATTTTTGTAATGTTACAGCCTAACCTTCTTAGAACCTGTTGCTTTAACTGAACGATCTGATAACATTTCCTGTTAAGTGGGTTTTAGATTATTTTTGCACAAGCGTTATTTTCAGATAGGACTGGACCTTTTACTAAAGTGAACCTCAGATCTTTTCAAGCCAATGATAAATACTTGTCACCACTATGTTTATATGAAATAGTAGAATGATATAATATATTTGGAGTGATCAGGCATCAGTACTGACAAAGTAACGATGATAAAATGATGCAAAACGCTTACTCAACTCACTGTACCTATATACAAAGAGGTGTTTGTGTGGTTTCGGAGAACAGTGATGGATAACCAGCACAACCAAGTGTGTGTGTGCAGACAAACACTCACCAGAGTGTTAAGGACACCTTGTTTACGTTCTCGTCAACAGGCAGCAGGGATTCAGATCTTTAAAGTTGGAGGACATGGAATCGTTACAGTATGTATTGCACTTCTGAAGCTGCTTATCTGACCCTGATAACAACCCTCTTCTCCACAGCTATGCTATTTCAAATAGAGAAAGTGAAGTAATGGAAAAACAGAGGGGTTCGTTAGTAAAGATACATTTTATTCAGAATTTAAATATGCAACACAGTTTTTTAATTACATTTTTAAACTTTTTTATGAAATACTCTTAAAACACTTTACATTTTTTAATGAGAAGAAACCAACGGTGTACTTTCCACTTACACATCTTAAAAGTACTGCGGTTGTTAGGTAGGCGACATCTTTAAGCTAACCCCATAAGCCCCAGTAAAAGCTTGGCAACTGCTTATTCACACAGCTTTACAGCCCCCCAGAAACAAAAGTGTGACATAACACTCACAACAGGCCATTTGCATACCTGCTGAACTGTGCTTTGAGTTCACACGTCTAACGGTGGCCATTAGCTGAGCCATGTCCCCCCTAGACCAAAGCTGGCTGGCGCATTCCTAATCAATGGCCAGGATGTAGCCCGAGTTAACTCATTTATGTGAATGTGACTCTCCACCCGAACTGAACGGCTACTTCTGAAAGTGTGACATTTGTTTTCCATGGTTTGCACTTGAAGGTAAAAGGTACAAAAATGGAGACTAAAAACTACATCCCAAAGAAATTCATGCTTCAGTAGAATAATCAGAGATGTGTCTGAAATGAGAAATTTTATTAGTGAGTGTGGCTGCCACGGTACTTGGGCCCTGCAGTTACCTAATCCGAATTTGGCCTTTTGTAAGCTGACAAGATTGAAGAAATATCGAACACACCAGTCTGGGGGCCATTCAGAAGGAATACATTCCTTCATCTTCAATATCAAATAGTGGATAGTCAGGGCTGCCTATCGATCCTTTCCTTCTGTGCTGCTGTGGGGGGGCAGTAGCACCCAGTCTTTGGATGATAAGCACCAGACAGGAGATGAGTCATTCCCATCTGGAGGGCTCTCTTTCTTTCAATGTCTCTCTTCTTTTCTCAGTCTCACACTTTCTCTCTTTCTGTCTGATTCTACTGTCTGTCTGATTTCCTTCTCTCTCTGATTGGTGTGTTATAAAAGTGCCATCTAATTTACTGTAACACACCAGTACTCAGAGGAGGAGGCTATAATTGACAGGGGACAGCAGGAGACACTTAATGTATCAATAAGAATTCTTAAAAGGCCCAGTCTTAAAGCTTCACACCCCACCCCGAACCCCTGTACATTATATACATTTCATTATACTAGAATCCATTTAGTTAGTACCATATCTGTATTGAATTCTCAAATGCTGGTAGAAAATCTGATGTAAACGAAACAACCCTGAAAAGATTAAATCATAAGGCGTCTAAAATGTCACAAGCCATGCCATGATTGCAGATGTTCAAATCACTGATAGGTGGTTGCTCTGAAGCAGCTGATCTTTAGCCACCTCAGCAGTCGGTCGGTGATGTGGGCCAGTAGTGGCGTGCTGTGCCGGTGGAAATTAATCTGAAGCAATATCTCAATATCTCGGTGTAAAAGTGACCGTGCACTGCCTGCGGGAGGCAAGAGGCAGGGCAGGATCCTCTGACTGCATTTCTAATGTGTCACCACATGAGAATAGCAGAGGGAAGGCAGCACTGTGTTAGTGGTGGCTGGGCAGTGTGATTTCAGAGGGGTAAATGATTGCCCTCTAGGGGACAGAGAGAGAGAGAGAGAGAGAGAGAGAGAGAGAGAGAAGCTGCTTATCAGTGGAAGCTTGGCAGCAGCCTAAAGCTGCTGGTGTCTGTGGTGGCCTGAGCAGAAAGAGCTTCTTGTCCTCCTTGACACAGCAAACTCCCTTCCTCATTTTCCTTGCCTAACTATGCGAACGCATAAAGACATAAGTATTAGAAATGTCTTTCCATAAATATAAGAAATTCATTAGTAGGTTCTTTAGTAGATTTAAATGCTATATTAAAGTACATAGCACATAGCTTTTCTATTATGTAGAGACAGTCCATGGTTTTGTATTGTAAAGTACATAAAGTACATTATAGCATATTACAAACCACCAAACATCACGAACACTGACTTTTTAATTAAAACAAGTAGTAGGAGTACAACAAATATTAATTTATTTCTCGATGGCCCAAACCTAGACTATCTTATCTGCCCGTTTCGTGCAATACACTGATGTCTATCTCCTTGACAAGACCATGCGCGTCTGACACTGATAACCCCGCCCACAAAGACCCTCCACCAATAAAATCGCTGCAACAGACGCGAGGGGTTAACGGAACAGCCGAAGGAGCTTGAGGGGCGGGGCAAAGCCGCGCTATTGGATAATTATACGTGACGTAGCAGGTGTGGAAAAAAACGCCGAGAAGTAGTTAAGAAGGGAGCCAGTAAGTTTGGAAAGAGGTTTGACTTGAGCTTTAAGGCTGCGGGAAGGAGGGAAAAAAAAAATAAATCACTGCGCGTGGAGGAAGCAGACAGAGTTTGATGGTGAGGGAGTGTGAAGCCGCTCAGCAGATCATGGTACAGCAGAGTGAACACAGCGAGACGGAGAGCGGCGCGTCCCGCGAGGCCACAGACACGGAGGAAGCCGAGATGAGCGTGTGCAGCCCCGTGCCGCCAAAACCGGACTGGTGCCGGACAGCCACCGGCCACATCAAGCGGCCCATGAACGCGTTCATGGTGTGGTCGAAGATCGAGCGGAGGAAGATCATGGAGCAGTCTCCGGACATGCACAACGCCGAGATCTCCAAAAGACTCGGCAAGCGCTGGAAAATGCTGAAGGACAGCGAGAAGATCCCGTTCATCCGGGAAGCAGAGCGGCTGCGCCTGCAGCACATGGCTGACTATCCAGACTACAAGTACAGACCGAAGAAGAAACCAAAGCTGGACAACTCTTCCAAACCGGGCGCGCTGTCGCCGGAGAAAACCGGCAACAAGGCTGTCAAAGCTGGAGCAAAGAAGTGCACAAAGATGAAGCCCAGCAAGCCGGGGAGCGTCTGCGTCAGCGCGAGAGCCGCGCAGGACGTCCGCTGCAGCTACGCGTTCACAAGCCTAAAAGTCAGCAAGTCAGTCAAGAGGGAACTCACGGACGACGAAGATGACGATGAAGACGATGACGACGACGACGATGAGGACGACTACGATGACGAGTCTCCAGTGCGCTTTAAAGCTGAGGACGACGAGGAGAGCCTGAGGCCGTACGGGGTGGCCAAAGTGCCGGCGAGTCCCACGCTGAGCTCCGCCGCGGAGTCGGAGGGCGCGAGCATGTACGAGGAGTCATCTGCTCGCGCAAACGCAACAGCCGGCTCCAGACTTTTTTACAGCTTCAAGAACATCACGAAGCAGCAGCCGCACCACGCAAGCCGACCCTCTGCACTGTCCCCGGCTCCGTCTTTCCGCTCCGCGTCCATCTCGTCTTCATCGTGCGGAGAGGACGCGGACGACCTGCTGGTCGACTTCAGCTTGAACTTGGCGGCGGGCGGCGAGCCAACCAGCCACGCTTCAGGGAACCTGTGCCTCTCTCTGGTGGATAAGGACTTGGACTCGTTCAGCGAGGGCAGCCTCGGCTCTCACTTCGAGTTCCCGGACTACTGCACGCCAGAGCTGAGCGAGATGATCGCAGGAGACTGGCTTGAGGCCAACTTCTCCGACTTGGTGTTCACCTACTAACAGGCCCATCTGCCCTCGGTTAGCGAGGAGACCGGCGCATCTTCAGGTTCTTTCAGACTCGCCTCTTGGGGTTTGTGCCCTTTCCGGGTGGCGCAAGGAGGAAATGGAAGCGGACGCGCCACGACAAAGGTGACATGGCAAGAAAAAAAGTACCGTTTGTCACCGTCACAGGGTTTTCTGGGTGTTGAATTCAGTGCGAGGCCGCAGGTGGAGAGCAAAATGTCAAAGCTGAACTATGCATTCACATCCCACCTCGTGTGTCAACAGGAAGCTGAAACTGCAGCTGCTCTTCGGAAGGAGGCGAGTCTACACCACTTCAGGATGTTCACTTTTCCAGAGGGTTTTATGTGATGATCTTTTCTTCTTTTTTTTTTTCCTGTATGCCACAAATTAGTTTTTTGTAACCCTCCAGTCAATGGAGATGTGGAGATTAAACTGTTCTAGGACACAGGTATGGCAGGAAGAGTTTTTGATACATAACCAACATACCTCATCTTTTAAAAGAAAAAAAAAACAAACAAATCGAAAAGTGAAATATTTTCTGGCATATTTTTGTACAGTTAAAGGGAATGTTCTTACTGTGCTCTCAGTGAGGTTTCTTCAGGCACTTCTACCCGGTTTCATTGATTCAAGCATGCAAGGGTTAAATGACATCATCTTTGCATCTTAAATGCCTTGGTATGATTTCGCATTCTAGGCTGTGTACAGGTGTAGATCTGACCATGCATTTCTCTAGAGATGTACAATGGAATTGGGGAATTCTAGGCCTCATTGCTGGTACTAGATTCAAGATTGTATATGTTCTGTAATATAGTAAAAGCTAGGAGTTTATGTATATCAGTGTGAATGGGTCCCAAATAGCAGGTGTGAAACTTGGAAAAAAAAATAATTGTTTTGCATTTTTACCATCTTAATGGCATTTTTATTTTTCATTATTTTGTGCAATATACTCTTGAAATGGACCATCTGCGTTTTGTAGCAAAGGAAAATGCGTTACATGTCGTCATGCTGAAGTCTGTATCTTGACAAATAAATCAGCTGGAACTGATAGCATGTATGTCTGCTTTATTGTGTGTGTGAGAAGTGATTGAGTGCATTCAAGGCCACCTTGTTGTGTGTCTGAGTGTTGAATATTACTATTTCCCCCCCTTCCTGACTTTTTGAAAGAAGCAAAGACCTTTGTTTAAAAAAAAAAAAAAAAAAAAAAAAAAAAAAATCAAATCACACTCTTAAGGGGTAGCTCTTGATTGGTCATGTTTCTCCCCCCTGGAAGCTTGAATTAAGCCCCTCTTCATTGATTCAGCAGGCACTGGGCTCCAGCGTCTCGATGCAGCTGCTTCTCTGTGACGGCCTCTCGACTTACAGCGACAGCAGGAATCAAATTTGCAGGTTCTTTTATCAGGAAGACCTTTTTCCCTTCTTTCAGATAAATGTCTCCTAGGAAAGCTTTAGTCATAATGGTCAAAATCAGTTAACAGGATCACAAAGTTCTTTTTCATAGATAGACTTTTGGTAAATATTAATAGGTTGCATGCTATTTACATCTAATAAAATTTAATTCAACTTATCCTATAAGTAATTGTACTTATCCTATCACCCTAAAATGCAATCAAAACAAGTGTCTTTGGTGAGTTTTACTCTGATTTCATAGTGGACATGAGGACAGATTTCTAACAGCATACAACCACATTCCTGCCTTCGTTTGCCACATATGTTAATCTATAGGTGGAAAGTCTCTTTTTGGATGGCTGCCATGCTTGTATGGCTTTGATTATCCATTCCCCTGTTCTTTTTGTGACTGTGTATTACTGCTCAGATTACTACTGAAAGGGCCTCTGTTAGAGTCTTGCTTTTCCTCTCCTTCCTGCTCATCCACAGGGCCTATCATTTCCATGATAACATGTTCTTTGAAAGACCCACTGGCTAAGATAAAGCCAAGCAAACTCCAATTCAAAAAGAACTGTTCACTTTTAGGTACACTGTTTGAAAATATAGTTATAAATGCTTCAAGCATCTTTGCCAATTTGATTAACATTCGGTTCACATTTGTTTTGGAGCTAATGCTTTCTGGCCATATGTTCACACAGCATATCAACCGTGACAAGGCCCATTATGTGTCTCTTCCCTCCACTGATCTGGAGGTTGTTCAGGCACTGCTGCTTAGGTGGGTTATTTAAAAGTCATTCCAGTGGCTGTTCTATTGCTTGATTAGCACAGGAAGCAAGGAGTACTTCAGGAGTTAATTATGATGAAGGGATCTGACAGTGGTGTCGTCTGACCCTTTCTGCAAAGAACAGATTTCTCCTCATTAAATGTTCTCAAGTGATGACTAAGGCATGAAATTCTCCAGGAGCTATTGGACAACCAAATATCCTTGGTAACAGCATTAATACATCTATCCTACCTCTGCTCCTCCAAATTTCACCATTAATACTTATGCACATATTCTAGGAGAATATCGCCAGGATACGGGGTGAAGGAACATTTTCAGGTGTGTTTATCTGGAATTGGATAGACGGTCTGAACATTGTATGTGTGTATGTATATATATATATATATATATATATATATATATATATATATATATATACAGACAGAATTATTATATGTTTGAGAAAAAGTTACAAAAAAATAAATGAGATCTATAAG
>CM075021.1:9802578-9862250 GCA_037576675.1 Pangasius sanitwongsei | reverse complement strand
TGCAACAATTTGCTGGTTGTTTATCTCTATCTTTCGAGACGGTCTGAAAATTGTCTGTGTGTCTTTATATATATATATATATATATATATATATATATATATATATATATATATATACAGTCATAATTAGGATAGGTTTGAGTAAAAGTTCCAAAACATTAAATGCGTTCTATAATAGAGATAGCTATTGACAGTATAGTGTTACACACCATATTTAACCCGATTACCCGACTGTATTCATGCATGAATGCAAAAGAAGCTTTTGATATGCGCACATGTGCAGCTTGTAAAAGATCTGAATTAAGCTGATTTGGCGGTGTCTACACAAGTTCAGCACTCAGCTGGGTGCCTTCCTCCCCCTCCCACTCGCATTTACAGCCTTTCTGCTGCGCCTTTATTAGCTGCTCTGTTGCCTCAAAAGACTATCAAGATGACAGAAAATAACAAGCAAAGCAAATTATTGACACTTGTGCTGCAGAAAGTGTGTCTGTATCGTCATCCTAACTACTCTGTGCAGGCCCAGATGGTGGGCTGGTGTGAAGCTGCCTGCACATCTCTCTGTAGCATTGCCTAAACCCAAACAGATCTGTTTACAAGATTTGCAAGCAAAACCGTATGCTATTGCCTCCAGAACCAGAAACTGGCACGCTCACTTAGATAGGCTCAGCAAGCATCCGGCCTGTTAATGCCATTAGTAAACATTGCACAAATTGGTTTTGATTTGAAAAAAATGAAAGATGTTTAAAGTTGCAATTATTTTAGTTAATTGTAGGAGGTAAAAAAAAAAAAAAAAACAGAATACAAAACAGTTGCACTGTGAGTTGGGATTAATTTCTAAAAGCATTCGAGGGAGGCGATCCAAAAATCTACAGGAGCGACTGAACGCTGAGATTTTAAGTAGCGATTATTCACAGCATGTCGCTTGCTCAGAATGTGCGCTTTAGTCATGTCTCCTGTACTGTGTAGGATACTTGTGAATTAGTTTCACAGCAACTGTTGACAGACTCATGCCATTTCTATAGTGTCAGGGCAAGATGAGACCACTGTTCCAGTTTTTCCAGGAATAATGCTTCCGTATGACAAATCCAGAAAGCCTTATAAAAGTGGAGCGATTTTTTATGAGAACGCAAGTCATGGAGTCACTGAGTTAAAGGCCTTGAATGCACTATTTGTAGGTACCATTCATATTTAAGAGATCGTTTCTTCAGTATTGGTGGTACAGTGGTGCAGCATGTAGCACTGCCACCTCACAGCTCCTGGCTCCCTCCTTCCATTCTGATCTCGCGTTGCTGTGATGTTTCTGTGGGAAGGTTTCCTCTGGGTTCTCCGGATTTCTTCCCACCTCCCAAAAAACATGCTGGTAGGTCATTTAGTGTCTCTGAATTGTCACTAAGTATGAAGACGTGTGTATGGAGCTCTGCAATGAACTGGCATCCAGTCCAGGGTATATTCCCACCTCACGCCAAATGTTTCTGGGATAAGCTCTGGTGACCATGACCAGGATAAAGCTGTGACTGAAGGTGAATGAAAATGCAAAATAAATGTTTCTTTAGGACTGCTGAATAATTCTACACTGTTCAAAGCTACAGATCATGACTCCTGGTCTGTGCTCTTCATTAACTTAAAGTCTCAGCTTACTTTTACTCTAAAGAGGTAGCCAAAGGATGATTTATCAGTTTATCAATGTTTCATGAGGCATGCACTGAGTAACAACTGCATTTCTTGCTCTGTATATTTCAACTGTTTAGCACTACTGGCATTGTAGCATAATATTTGGGGCTGAGATTCAAAATGCTCATGTAGTAGTGTCACTTAAAATCTCCTGTGATGATCTGTTTGTGTAAGTGCTCTATAGAAAACACACCACATGTTTCCCTACAGGATAAAATCTCCATTACAGCCTGGTACTGTTGTCTGACTATGAGCATTTTAAAGTACTGAGCAAGTTTTACGTTTAATAAAGCTATAATAAAACCTAACTTTGTTGATTGGTACGTATGAAACCAGCTCCTGGATAAGTAATAGTCATTGTACAGTGTGAAAACATCATATACATGGTAACTGCAGCCCCAGAACAGAAAACATTCCCAAGCTAATCTCATAGGTTTAATATAGCGCCTGAGATTAGCTGTAAATAAACCGGGAAATGATTCTTGATACATGTAACCTCCTGCACCTCTATTAAGCCCTGTTCTATAGACATGGGAATAATGTCTCCTACTGGAATGGCAGGATGTCATGAGGAAATTGAAACGTCAAAAATGTGATTTCTCTCTGATTTGCTCTTTGCTTCGTCTTCTTTAGAATGTGCCATTTATATGACCATATTCTCCTCGTGAACATTTACTCCATTTAACATTTAGCACAAAATTATGTTTTCCACTTACTATATGATATTAGTTTCTTGAGGATTGTTTTTTGACATTTAGGTTTTGTGTGCTCTTATACTTTATACAATACACACACACACACACAGAGTATATAGGAGGATCAAGTGTATAGATTCTTGCACATCCATGAACAGACCGCTAATTCAGTAAGTGTTTTTCATTTCTTTTCATTTCAGTTCAGTTCCCTCTGCTGATGTACCTCCTCTACCCCCTACACTCAGTACCCACTTTATGAGACAAATAAAGAGAAACATAATATTTACCAAACCCACATGCAAAAGTCCCTTTACACATACTGCTGCTCAGTACTATTAACATTATCAAATAACACTGCTGTTTGTTGTGTAGCATTTAAAGTATACTGTATTGTTTATTGTATACTTCATGGTTTATTGTATAGTCTGCTGTGTCTGTATTTATTCTATTTATTGACTTTGTACCATCAGTCACCTCGTTACTTTTTATGTTACAGGAGTTCTGTCACTTTTTCATACAAAATGTAGCACCATGATTTTAGTTGAATTATATTTCATTCATATAATTCCCCTATAATATATGTCTGTGAGGAGAGGGATGACAATAATTGATACTTGACTTCAATTTGAAGGCCACTGATCCCAAACCTTTTTTTTTTTAATCACCATTATAGATAACACACTCATGTAATTTTTGCATATTATCTTCATATCTTTATATATATATAATTTATATATTTATATTATAATCATATCTTATATATATATATATGTAAGTGAGAGAGAACAGTAACAGACGTCCTTGCTTTCCTTTCACCTTACAATGTTTTGTTGTGTTCACACCTTTCAAAGGTGTAGAAACCCGTGGAGAATTCTTACATCATTGGGTTTACAACATCTCTGTGGTAGTAGTTAGGGGACATCTTTGTTTGTTTGTTTGTTTGTTTTTATTTTACAATCATTCTAATGTTCTGTACCTGGCCCTCATTCATGGTTAATCTCTTCACGTGAACCTTAAATATGTCATAGCATTTTCAAATATACTCCATTTCCTGTAAGGGAATTTGCCAAGTAGAGATGTTGAATCAACAGTGGTGATTTGTCAGATCAGAAAAAAAAAAAATTCAAACTAGAGAAAATGCATAGAAATAGATGTAATCATTTCTATTTCTATCGTTTTCACTTAATAATCTAATAAAGGTGTATGATTTGTATGAAGTTTGTTGCTCATAACCTTGTGACTCCAGGTTACATATAATGGTTTTGTTAGAGCTTTTTTGTGAAGCTTGTTAGCACTGCTGTATTAGCAAATGTCCCCCCGGACCTCAAAATATCCACTCTCCACCCTTCACTGCATTCTGCAGCCTGACTGCATCAGTGCTCCTCAGGTCATGTTTCTCTGCTTCCCTTCCTCTCTCTCAAAACAAACCTGACCCAAAACTGAAACCTCCCATCCTCAGAGGTCCAGACCAAAACAGAGATAAGCCCAGCTTTCTGTTGCTTCCTGCCAAGCCCATGCACTGATAAGAGCTCACAGATGCTGTTGCCGCTGGAGTTCTAACCCACAGAGTAAACACTGTTATTGCTTTTATTGACCAAAGCCATCAATGCCAATCACTCATAACCTAGCAGCACTCCCCTGCCATCTCTTCTTTGCCCTGGTGTGTGGCTTTTACTTATAACTATAGAGCAGACAGCACAGCTGTTGTAATTTCGCAGCTAGGCATTTATTGTTTCTGGACCTATTCCAGCATGGCTCGCATAATTTTGGCTTCTGAGTGCCAGTGAATGATTAGAATTACACACCTGAAAAGGACTGACATTAAGTCATGATAGACCCCTGAGAATATGGCTCTACCACTGTGTGTCTAAGAATACTGCAGAATGAATCCATTCCTGGAAGACATCAGAACCAGTCATGCAATGGCTTCTAATAGCATGTATGTTTTTTTAGTTGCTTTTTTTCAAAGACCCGCATTCTTTATTCTCAATAAATATGAATACTCACCTGCTTGATTAGAATATCTAACTGAGAACCTAAACCTAAATCTAGTGCTATGCTATATCCAGCATATGTTGTATAGATGATAATCCTCTTTAATTATTGTAGGTGTTTGCTATCCAGCTAACATTTTCAAGCAAGTATTTGTTATCTGACAACATAATTGTGCAATCTATACTTCTTTAACCTTCCACTGCAGGACAACCCTTTTAGCTATTCATTGATTTAATTGATTCTGTGGAGACGAACGTTACTTTGTCCCTCTGTGTAAACTTCCCTCTTTTCTTCTGCAAGATATTTTCTCTCTTAACATGCGCCAGAGGACAGGGCATACATTTGTGGAGTTTACTTCATAGTGTGTGTGTGTGTGTGTGTGTGTTCCTTCGTGGGTGTAGGTGTGTATGGAATTGAGAGATAGCATGCATAGAAAAATTCACATAGATTTAATTTTTTAATGCATTGTGCACTCACGTTTATGTGGAGGTATAGTGTGGAGAGCTTTTTCTTGTTTTGGCAAACTATGACAGCATGCCAGAGATTTAGTACTAATTATGTGTGGAGGAACACAAACACACACTGGATCTACAGTCATGCACGTATAGGATGTTTGAGTCTAAGTCACTGACATGTGGGGAAAAAAGCAAGGAATCTGTCCTCCAATGTTCAGTCAAATTGAGAATGGAGGAATTACCAGCCGTCAAAATACTTTCTTATGGTCTCTGTCTAAAGGAAAATCATTCAAAGCCAAAAATAGGCTATAACCAGGATTATTATTTTAATAAAAGATGCTGGAGTATAAGGACCCATGTGTCTATGGACAGAAGGGTTATCCAGCTCTGGTATAATTAATGCAGAGTAACCCCCTCTCGCCATCTCCACTTCCACTTTTCCTGCTCAATTCTCAAATTAATGTGCACCCTGTGCAATGCACTGTGTGTGAAACAATTAATTGGCTAGTTAAGTGTCCTATCTTGTGAAAGTAGCTGTCTGGACTGCTCCTCTTCCCTTCCCTTCCCTACACTTCCCTTCCCCCGCTACAAATCCTAACACGTGCACACATTAATGGCTAAAACTTTCCTGCTAAGTGAGCCGTCTGCTTCATGCACTGTGTTGGCTATGTTCGACTTCTGATTGAGACCATTCTTTCGAGCTAATCCCAGGAACACAGGTGGCAAAACACCACAAGTAAAAGTGCAAATACTCATCTAAATAAATACTCTGGTAAATATTGAAGTACAGCTTCAAATCCTTCACTTTTGTTAAACAGACAATTGCAAACCCTTAAAATGATGTAATGTATGAAAGTAACAGTGCAAGAAATATTCACACATCTGCTTCAAATCTCACAAAGATTTTAGTTACTTATGGTAAAGTAATGCCACTTTCATCAAGGAACCACTTTCAGCTTTATTCCTAATCGCTCATTTGTTAGCTAGGATGCTAATAACTATGACAACACAAACTAGCTGAATGCTAATAGCTAGCTTTTGCAGTACAAACTGTGTCACAATAAAGACTGGCTTGGTAAATACAAAGTGTACATAGCAATAGAAAGACTACAGTGATGGGATTAGGTCTCATTCTTGCTGTCATAAGCATGTAATCTGTAGAATTTTAGATTTGTTAGGAATTTAATAGTTAAACCCCTTGAAGCTTTCCAATGCTAAAAAAAAGTCACAAATGCAACCTGTATGAAAATGCGATCTCAGAGACTTTGACCGTGGCATGGTTGTTGGAGCCAGATGGGCTGGTTGGAGTACTGATTTCCTGGGATTTTCACACACAACAGTATATAGAGTTTACAAAGAATGGTGCAAGAAACAAACAAACAAAATAATCTAGTGAGCTTCAGTTCTGCAGGTAGAAAAACCTTGGTGGTGACAGCTGTCAGAGGAGAATGGCTAGACTGGTTAAAGCTGACAGGAAGGCTATGGTAACTCAAATAACTACTATTTACAGCTGTGGTGATCAGAAAAGCATCTCAGAACACGCAACACACCAAACCTTGAGGCAGAAGGCTACAACAGCAGAAGACCACGTCAGGCTCTACTCCTCTAGGCCTGGAACAGGAATCTAAAGCTACAGTGGGCACAGGCTCACCAAAACTGGGCAGATGAATTGGAAAATCATCACCTGGTCTGCGGAATCTTGATTTCTGCTGTGACATGCAGATGACAGGGTCAGAATTTGCCATCAACAGCATGAATGCATGGACCCAACCTACTCTGTATCAACAGTTCAGGTTGGTGGTGGTGGTGTAATGATGTGGGGAATCATTTCTTGGCACACATTCAGCCCTTTGATACCATTCGTGCATCATTTGAATGCCACAGCCTAAACAAGTATTGCTGCCGACCATGTGCATCCCTTTATGGCCACAATTTACCCATCATACAATGGCTACTTCCGGCATGATAATGTGCCATGTCACAAAGCACAAGTCATCTCAAACTGGTTTCATGACACTGAAGCATGACAATGAGTTTTGTGTACTTCAATAGTCTCCCCAGTCAAGAGATATGAATCCAATACAGCACCTTCGGGATGTGGTAGAATGGGAGATTTGCAGCCGAAGAGTGCAGCCTGAAAGTGATGCAGTCATGTCAACATGGACCAGAATCTCAAAAACACATTGTGGAATCCATGCCATGAAGAAAGAGGCTGTTCTAACCAGTATTAGTGTGGTGGTCCTAATAAAACGCTCCAGATTGTATATGATTATAGAGAAATGGAATGAGTAGAAAGTAAATATGTAGAAAGAGAAACTCAAGCAAAGTTTAAAAAAAAAAAAAAAACTTAAAATCCAGATTTTTAATTATTTGTACTTTGTTACTTCCCAGGAAGAAAGTGTACCAACAGCAAATCCGCACTTCTCACTACTTGTGATACTGGTGATAGTTTTGGCTGTCAGCCTATAGGCATCACAAAATGATTTTAATTCTCTCATATATTCAAGACACCTGATTAATGCTGAGGAAATCAGTGTCATTTTCGAGTGCCACACTGTGTTTACGCCAGTGGCAGCAGAACGTTTGTGTATTATTAAATGACAAGGCTCATCTGTTATTCCTCATGTTGGCCACCTGCACGAACAGGAGGCTGAATGAGTGATTGATGGTGTGCCTGAATCCTCCAGAGGCTGTCAGCTTATATCTGCACAACACTCGATACATATATGTGCGTGCTGGCAAATGGTCGATCATCTGACTGACGTCATCTCCATCTTGATTGTGCATTTAACATTTCTGTATCTTTCATGATCCCCAGCTGGTTAGTATAAGTGACAAAACTATAAACTCCTATTAAAGGAAAGCAATTACATAGCTTGATGTGTTTGTCCATTCCAAATGCTTTTTACTCCAGAGCAGATGAGCTGATGTAGAGTTCTTTTCCTTCACTGCAGTCCTGCCTCATTATGACACTATCCACATTCAAACATGTTGGGACCAGGAAGCTAGATGGCAAAATGAGATATTTTACCAGCATTAAGTTGGGTAGAGAATGCATTCCACGTTTGATCAGCTAGCTGAGATGACCTTGGTGAACTAGCAGTGCTGTGTTCCTAAACAAACATGGTGTCTCATGTCTCTTGGCTTTCGAGCATTCCTTTTCATGTCTGCATCTGAGCCTTGGTGTTTCTCAGCCAAAATGTTTTTCGAAGCTGTTTAGGTCTTTAAGGCCAGGCAGGAATTTGATGTAAGCATGAATTGGTGTTCATAAGTCTTTTCTGTTGCGGCATCATCGCTGGGAAATTTGATCCAAAGGGGGAAAAAAAAATTAGCTTCAGGCTGGAACTCAGTGCCTGAGCTCAACCCACAATAGTAAAGTAAAGGAAAGGCAAACAGAGGCAAAGACAGGGAGAGGGGAGATGGGCACGCACCCCTTTTGTCCAAGGTCTCGGCTGAGCTTGCCTTAAACAGAGTAGCTCTTTTGAAAAAGCTTCTCATGTTCCTGAGTGCCTCATTGCTGCTGAGGGACATGAACACCTGAGAATCTGTGAGGGGCCCATTCTTTACAATGGTTGTTACAGATAGTGACTACTTTGGTTTCTATATGATGTATTTTTATTGATTTATCTATAGAACATAACTTTGGGTACACTAATCTTGATCTTCAGTTAAGTTAGTATGCAGTATTTGCCTACAAGCACCTGGGTAAACAAACACTGAAATAATGATACACTGAAACACGTCTCTTTTCTCTCTCTTGAACAAGTGTCAGTGCTTTGAAACACCTGGTCAGTTGTATATGAAATACAGCTTGGTTCACAATCAAAGCACAAATCTGATTTCTGATTTTCAGATTTCTGCAGCTCTTTGATCTTCTCAGCACCTATAGTCTCACTTCCACCCACACAAAATGCACACACACGCCGGAGGCAACTGCTAAACAATTCTATTCTATTACTATGAATAGGTTCTTCATATAGAATACACTTTATAGTGTATAGACTGGTATTATATATGTGTATAGCACAGCCATGGGTGCATGTGAGTAATGCCCCCTGAATCTTTGCCTTTAAGCTGCTGATTCATGTGGTTGGAGTGTTTGTGTACGGAGGAAAAAACAGCCTGTCATGCCAGGGCGGTACTTATCGCTGCATCTGTGAGCTTGTGGTTTTGTCTCTCTAGACGTCAGAGGCTTTGGATCAGTTCTGCAGAAGCTGCTACATGCTACTGAGACTCAGATCTGAAATGGACTCAGACAACAAACCAGATGGAGGGGAAAAGGATGGAAGGACACAATTAATGCTCTATTTCCTCCCTAAGCAGGCATCCTCTAGAGGTGGTGATGGAAGAGTTAACATGTGTCTCCCACAGCCCTTACATAAGCTTTATGTAAAACGCTGACAACCAAAAAACCCAAACTCAGACTGGCACCTCCGTGCTGGGAGGCGCAGACCGTTGAATCAAGACCTAGGGGTAGGTGGCAGAGACAGCTGACTGGCAGCGGGCCTAATTTGCAGAGCTTTCTGCTTGGCCCCTCTCTGTGCATGTCTCGCCAATGTGCCAGAGTCCTCCAGCTGTGTGTGGGCCACCGAGCCAGCAGCACTAACATAAACACAAGGCATTTTAGAATGGCCACACTGTACACACTGGACATGCAAAAGAGGCCTAGTCTTCATCTGAGCACTGCACTGCACTCTGAGCCATACCACTAACTGTTACTAGAAGCATGTGAATGTGTGTGTAGGAGTGAATGGAAAGAGGGGACAGGGAGAAACAGAGAGAGAGGAAGAGAGAGAGAGAGAGAAAGAGTCTTGCCTGTGGTTGCAAGCCCCGTAGTCCACCTCAGTGACATATTAGACTGTACGGAGACCCGATGATTACAGACCACCAGTAAAGAAACCATTGTTTAAAAGCATGTTACAATTATAGCATGAGGTTTAAACACATTTAGGGTGGATCATGGCTAATTCTATGACCCGGTTTAACCATATTATTGTTATCCTGAGAAATGACTCCCCAAACAATGACTTGTTTTTACAGAAAAACTTGCATCTTTTGGAAATCTTTATCCAAAAACCAAGAGGAAATTGTTTGAAATACCATAAATTCCCTCTCACCACCTCTCCTTCTTGTCAAGATGACCAATCTGACTGATCTTGTCTGTTTTAACTGGAAGTAGGAATGTTGTTTCTTTCTCTATCAAATGATTCAACAGAAAAAAAGAATAAATGTATTTATTTTTCTGTTTTTTGCATACAGGTATCTGTGCCTGTGGGTCCTGGCCACACATTATACAGTATTTGAAACATGAAGTGGAGGTTCACAGGTATCTGCCCCTGTTCATTCTTATCTTCAGCTGTTTGCTGGAGATGAGACCGCGGTCTCAGCCGCTGCTTGTTTGGCAGCATGTAGCGGTGATGTTATTGAACAAGCAGTGCTGGGGCACAGCCGAGTGTGCGTTCGAGGTGGGAGGTCAGAGAGACTGAGATGCAAGAGAGTGTTTGTTCAACTGCTGAGTATTTGTGTCTGGAGCCTGGAACCCAAACATGCAATCAAATAACCAATTACTCTTCCACTGCCACGGCAAGATGTCTTAACTTCTGATTCTTTACAGTGTTGAAAATGGTATTTATTCTTTTTTACTTATTTTAGGAAAGTTGGCTTTTCTTAAAGGTCCTATATCATATTCTTTTCAGGCATTTTCTATGAGTCCTGAGTGTGTATGGAACACATCTCAAATTGTTTTCACTCTAATAATTATGCCTTAAGGGGGGCACAGTGGCTTAGTGGTTAGCAAGTTTGCCTCGCAACCCCAGGGTTGTGGGGATTGAATCCCGCCTCTGCCCTGTGTACACAAAGCTTGCATGTCCTCTCTGTGCCTTGGGGGTCTTCTCCAGATACTCCGGTTTCCTCCCCCAGTCCAAAGACATGCGTTGTAGGCTGATTGCCATTTCCAAATTGTCCATGGTGTGTGACTGTGCCCTGCAATGTGTTGGCACCCCGTCCAGGGTGTCCCCCCACCTTGTGCGCCGAGTCCCCTGGGATAGGCTCCAGGCTCCCCTGCAACCCTGTGTAGGATAAGCAGTACAAAGAATGGATGGTGGAAGCAAGGAAGGAATTATGCCTATATGTTTTTAATAAATCACTTGACTTGATGAAGCTTTCTATTCATTATTATTAATCATTAAGAATGTCCTCAAGGTTTGTTAATATTCATTAGCTTGCTAATAGTCTTCTCAAAGAAAAGAGGTAAATGTTTCCCACATCAGAACAAGCAGACATCTTTGACATCAGACTTTTGTAATGTGTTGCTGTTTTAAACCTGAGCAGAAAGTTGCTTTATTATTATAATACAATAACACCACAAGCTAAATCAGTTGCTTGCGGTCAGACTGACCTGTGTGTGTTCTTACTGCTGTCCTGAAAGAACTGAGCTGTTCTTTGATTATGAGAACAGAAAAAAAAAAAACCAAAGGACGATTACACAGAGACTTATTTATAGCTTTACAGCCTCATTTCTACATCTTATGTGAAGTTGTATGTAAATGTTTTTGTAAGCCAAACCAAAACGTCCCAGACTTAGAAAGGTTTCAGTAATGGTGATTTTCTTCATACTCGTGCACATGTTGATAAATACCAATTATCCTTAAATAATGAAGTGTGATGATGGCACAGCTGATTTATATTTATTAACACCCACTAAATGTAAATTCAGCTCACAAAGAGCTGAAAATGCCAAAATGATGGCTAAACAGCGAGAAAGTGCATCCTAGGTGCAGTGAGTGCTTCCACTAATGTAGCTCAGCCACTGTAGTGCGTCAGCTACCATAGACATACAATAACTCTTCCTCCTTTATAGGGCACCACTTCATTCATGTTATTAATGTGAGACAAAAATTTGAGCATGCAGTTGAAATAAATAAACAATTTAAACCAGACAGCATAATTCATACAATGCATAAGACTGTAGTAACTCACGGTGATTATAAGATGTGAAGCTGATAAATCGAGGTTTGCATTTATGAGTCTACTTAAACATAAATTAACTGAAACATTACTTAAACATTTACACAAACTCAGGAGATTCTGTAGAATACGAACATTTTCCCAAACTAACTAGATTTTCATGAATACCGCATTTCTTGTCTAAATGATCCTGTGAACTATTTATGAATAAATTCATATATGTCCAGTTTGACAAATGAGGCCCATTATGTAGTAATAAGGCACCACCAGCTGCATATAGTGGTGTATCCTTCTACTTATGGCTCTTCTCCACCAAGCAGTGTGTCTCGTCCCCACTCGGCAACAAATGCAAACTCCAGACTGTCCGTATCCTGGTCTAGTGCATGTGTCACTTTTCCATCACAAAACTCTACCCGTGAAAGTAGAAGTCGTCTCTCTGGAGTTTTTAGGCTGGTGCCTTAGAGCCATGAGTAGTAAAATTCAAATAAGTGATTTTGAATTGAAACTAGGCATCTCTCATTTGATGTTAAAATGTGTGTGGAGCTGTCACATTTCTCTTGTTAACGGCAGCATGCAAATATGAAAGTACTTTAATGTTTAGTCAAAAAAGGAGCAAACGTTTGCTCAGTAGCTACCCAAATAGAGCCAAGTGTGCCAATACTTTAACCTTTAGTGCAAATATGTTAATAAGAAAACACACACAAGCAGTCGTCCATTTTCAGGAGGCATTTCAAATGTCTTTCTACACTATTCGTGACAGCACTAAGTAGGGTGCTTCCCCATCTTAGGGTGTGCCCTAACTTGAAGATTTTACTTGAATCACATGGAAGAAATGTAAGATGAAGCAAACAGTGATAAGAAAATGCTACTTTGGGTGAATAAATAAAATTGAATATGAGTAATTTAATTGCTATTTAAATGTCTTTCAATTATTTAAATTGCTGGTTCTTAAATCTACCAGAAAAGATTTTTTGCCAGTAGAGAAACATTTCCAGCCAGAAACATTAATCAGGATGTCTGTATGACTGTGGTTGATAAATCAGTGGTCTGCGCTATTCTTAGCTCCACCACTTTGTCCTGGTTTGGCTCGCATGGCAACTAGGCAAGAAGGATTGCCAAATTGAACATTGGTACATAAGTACAGCACAGCTGGTTTTGCAATGGATAAATTGTCAACATGGAGGATCGTGCCGAGCTGTGCCACAGTATACAGTGGAAAAGCTCTAAAATGATAGGTCACGGACCAGTCGCTGAGTTATCTCTCTCTCATGGTCTATGAGTTTGAATGGTGTGTAAAAATGGGGAGAATTTTTTTCATACCCCGAATTTAAAAAAAAACAAAACTTGGTGTTAGTTTTTATTTTTCTGTCTTGCTGCAACTCCTTATAGTCTAAAAAATAGTAAATATGCTACTACTAGAGGTGGGCAGTATGGAAAAAATATCATATCATGATTCTGTAATAGTATCTGCCATGTGCAAGACTTACTGTATACTCTCAAGGTATGCTGAATTTTTACAGAGACAAAAATGATATCTTAGCAAGTGCAAATATCTTGATTGCAGGTCATTTATCTAATATTCATCATCATGAGGTTAGGGTA
The DNA here is from genome assembly GCA_037576675.1 of Pangasius sanitwongsei. Lineage (NCBI taxonomy): Eukaryota > Metazoa > Chordata > Actinopteri > Siluriformes > Pangasiidae > Pangasius > Pangasius sanitwongsei. Next base: position 9,848,866 of record CM075021.1, on the reverse strand, counting down.
TAACAAATAGAAGATTATTAGGCCTATTCATAGATATTTTTTGAAAGCTTGAAATTGTTTTTTTATACTGGGAGATACACTTCAAGCATTTACTTCTAGCAAAACAAAAATATCTGACAACAGAACAAAATTTTCAACAAAGCTTGAAATAAAATGCCTAGAAATAATCTTAATAATTTAATATTTGTTTTTATCATAATAACATTCTAATGAGAAATATTAGATCAATTTGACAATAACCATGATTTCTTTCACTTTCTAAGATATCAGGTTCGTCTCATAAGTAAGAACCTGGTATCACTGACCATGCTGTGTTCCTCGGCTCTACATTATTATTGTTTGTCTGTGCACTTCTGATTTTTCTGATTTGTATGTTAGGTGTTCCATGGCACCAGTCACACCAAGAAAAAAATCCAGTGTCTGCATACTTTCACATAGTGTATTATATCGCCAAATATAATACAATGTGTCTTCATAGTCTAATTTTTTTTTTAAACGTGCTGTCCGATATGGAATAAATAATGGCCTAATAAGGCTGTCTGTTCTGCATAAATTGCGCTTTAAATCGCACTGAGGAGCAAAACGTCATGCGTAATGTTGATCACGGCATTTACTGTGACAGTAAAGAACAGTCTTAAAGGTCAACAGCAAGCAAAGGCATTAGTGTCAGTCTAAAGGGATCAGGATAATTCTGTCTGATATGTAAGTCAAAGACATCAGTGAGAGATAAAAGAGAGGCTGATTTGTTTGTAATGTCTGTACTCTCACTAGTGCCTTTGAACCACACGTGATATAAGCACAGCCCAGTCATTTTCCGAGACAGACTGAAACAAATTCCAAGGACAAAAGATGCATCCTCTAGCACAGTACACTCAGCTCCCTTGATCATGTAGCACACACGCTATGAGAAAGTCGATTGTCTGAGATGACAAGAAGGACTGAGTCATGATCCTGGGTTTATTGTTTGTGCATCGCTATCTGCTCATCCGAGAGCCAGATTTGGTCTATTTATTATAGCTATTTAATGTTCTCTGGAGCCTTGAAAATGCCATAACTCAGAAGTTAAAGGTATCAATATCTTAATGCCATAACTCAGAACTTATATCTTGAATATCTATAGCCTAAAGAACACCCTAACTCATTCTTATCTACCTCAGGTTATGTCATTCTTTCTAGAGAAAAAATATCAATCCCTCACTGCTTTTGAAAATCTCATAGTTGTGAACACTTCACATAGTTTTGATATTAGCACAAGCTTAGTCATACTGATACCGATGCACAATAAGTCACGCAACCATAACAAAGTGACGTGTTCAAACATGTACAGTTTTAGAGAAACATTACCTGCTTAGTCCCAGATTCAGGCTGGCTAAAAGGATTGTGTACACAGCTCTGCTTGAAAAAACAGCATTCACAGCAAAGTGTGTTCACAGCAAAGTGTGTGCAGTGTACACGAGTGGACAAGTGACATACAAGTGAGTTATTCTATTTATGGAGCTCCAGGCATCAAAACAAGACTACAGACTATCCCAGACTACAGTCTAAAAAGAAAAAGTGTTCCTCTGGGGTTCTTTGGATAGTTAAGAGTGGTTTCACAATTGGTGTGCCATTTAGCCCTTGTAATTCTTAAAAATTACACTTTTTTGAAAAAAAAAAATCTAAGAATCTAAGAAAACATACATTTAAACATTCAAAAAATATGTCAGTAATATTTAATTTCTACAAACTCCCTTTGACAGTGGCTGCATTTTGCTGCAAAATACACAGAACATGGTTAATTATTGTAGCATCCATGCTAATGACATGAAGACTTCAAGCAAATTCTAATGATTTATTTCTAAACTACAGTATATGGCCAAAGGTTTGTGGACTCCTGACCATCACAGTCATATGTTCTTGTTGAAAATCCCATTCCAGATTTAGTAACTTCTTTGCTGGCTTTCCACTAGATTTTGGAGCGTGGCTGTGGGGATTTGCTCATTCAGCCACAAGAGCATTAGTGAGGTCAGGCACTCATGTCAGCATTCCAGTTCATCCCAAAGATGTTCAGTGGGGTTGAGGACAGGGCTCTGTGCAGGCCACTCCAGCTCTTCCACTCCCACCTTGGCAAACCATGTCTTCATGGACCTTGCTTTGTGCACAGGGGCCTTACTTCCAGTGAAGGGAAGTCTTAATGCTACGGCATACAAAGGCAACTTTGTGGCAGCAGTTTGGGGAAGACCCACAAATGGGTGTGATGGTCAGGTGTCTACATACTTTGGCCACAGAGTGTATATTTTTTATATTTACTTAATAATTTACTTTCTATTTAGAATTTGGGTAACAGTGTTTACTTTCAAAGTGAAATCAGTCGACATCACAATATTATTGTAAAGAAGTAAAGAAAAAGTAATGAGAGAACTTCATTTTCATCTTCCCATGATTTTCAGGAAATTCAGATGATGCAACTTACTTTTCAACTTTTCTGTTGGAAATAATGCAACTTTCTGTTGAACATGTGACTTGTGGAATATTCCAGAGAGATGAATGTGTTCAGATAACAAGGTGGAGTGAATGTTGTGGGACACAGAAATGTACATTTTTTTAATTTATAATGGATGAGTCAAGATAAAGGGTGTTTCAAGCATGATATGTTAAAAGAATTTACATATAAAATGTGTAAAGAATTTTTAAAAATGTATGAAAATACATGTATGAAGCATTTACTGCTTATATTTCAAGGTAAAACAGGTATATTATATATTATAGTGAGTTGGGAAGGCAACTCGCTATTTTCTAAGGGATGTACCTTTTGTAGGTTTTATTAATGTTTTATGTAATTAACTGGAAATATGCGTATCATATACACATATTTGTAACTGTAATATAAGTGAGAGAAAAATGCTCCCCCAATTGTGAATCACCCTTACAGGTTCTCCTAAAAGGGCTCTACTTGTACCTTGTAGGGTTTTACATCAAACCTTTCCAAACTGAGTAAACCTTAATGACGCAAGATGGAATCTTTAGCACTTTGCCTTCTGAGAACATTTTTCACTTGAAAACGTAAAGAATATACTGTGACTTGTAGCTATACATCACTTCACTTGCTTAGAAATTAAATAGTCTAATCTAGCAAGCTAATATATTTGGCTAATATTTTCAGAGGAAACTGTCTCACTCGGTTATCTAGCTAACTTAGCTGAAGATTATTTCTCTAAAAAATACATGTACAAGCTACTCTTAGATACTGTGTCTTTTGGTAACTCTGGAAGACAGAGCTAGGAGTGCCTGTGGTGTTTACTGCTGAGCTAATCTTCCTTCCTTGCTGCTGACCCATAGAGGAACCTGGCTGTGTTATCTGGGCAGATTTGGACGCTTGAGGCTTAATGTGTCTGTGAGCAGGTTTAAGGAAAACAGTATGATTCCCTGTCCCACAGCCTGAGAAATATCACCACAGACTCATTCCCAGATAGCACTCATGAGTGACATCTCCAATATACAGCAATCTCTCTTTCTCTCTATCATATGACCTTCTCTACACTCCAGGAGGTTATGTGGTGACAGTAGGGTTATTCTCAGGCTTACAGTTGTACCAAAACTTTGTCCTAAGGTTCATAAGTCAGTCACATAAGATTTCAGGTTCATTTGGCCAGCAGCATGCTGCACCAGTAGAATCTCTGCCGTAGCCTAGTTTGAACACAAATGGCCACTACCTTTTAGTTTACAGACTACTAAAATTACCAGTTGCACCATGTAGCATAGTTATAGCATTGTCTTAAGTTAAGTTAGAGCTTAAAACTTTCTCCTACCCCTATTAGGTACAACATCCGCCACACAAAAACTACTCAGTAATTATGTTCTGAGTGTGCAGAGTAAAAAGTGCATGTTTACTGCCTCTAAGTGCGCTTAAAAAAATGGTTATCATTTTGGGATAATGATGAGATAATGACTAGAATGATTTCTCTATGGGGGCACGGTGGCTTAGTGGTGAGCACGTTTGCCGGTTTCCTCAGGGGTACTCCGGTTTCCTCTCCCAGTCCAAAGACATGCATTATAGGCTGATTGGTATTTCCAAATTGTCCGTAGTGTGTGAATGGGTGTGTTAATGTGCGTGAGATTGTGCCCTGTGATGGGCTGGCCCCCCCATCCAGAGTGTCCCCTGCCTTGTGCCCCGAGCTCTCTGGGATAGGCTCCAGGTATCTGTGTAGGATAAGTGGTACAGAGATTGGATGGATGGGTGGATTTCTCTATATATTTTGTGTTGTCTAATCATGGAACATCACCACCTTGCGGAAATACACTGGTGGTACCAGCATATATAAACGTAAGATATCATAGGAACTACAAAATATTTTTATATCAGGCAGCTTAACAAGCATTGAGGTCTATTTGAAATTATAGGCAAGGTACCTCTTTAAGTACCTTACATCTTTAAACCATTTTAGCATTAATGTATTACTATACTTTCTTCTGTCATTCAGCATATTCTAATACAGAATGAGTTGCAGCCAATTTGTAACTTTTGTTGCTATGGTTCATTTATTAAAATGCTGTTGTTGCACGAGAGCCCAAGCAGAACAAGCGCAGAAAGTACAAGTACAATAATAATTTGAATAATTTCAGTGTGAGAGACAGGCCTTGCTTGATTTATGCATTACTATTCATGACATTACCTAGTTACATGTTCAAAATTCTGCACTGTGCTAGTTTTAGACTAGCTACTCTCAATAAGGTTTAGGCCCGAATATACACCCTGACTTTTAATCAAACTGCTGCAACTGGCTGCAGGACTCCATGACATATTACATGCTACTGGTATACAGGAACCATATGATATAGAAATCAAGATCTAGAAATTATGGAACAACTCTTTTGTACTAAAAGACGAAAACAAGTGCTACCTTAGAGGCATGTTTCCTTTTAAAGCTCAAGTGATGCAACACACCCTCAATACAGGGTAGGTTCCTTCACAAATTGCTCTGATTCTATCGCTTTATTTATGAGAAAGCAAGTTATTTGAGTTGGTAATGTAATGGTTTGATCACACTCTGAAACAGTCTGAGTGTTATTGCGACCCTAAGTTTTAGTTTCTGTGAATTTTATTTGTAATGTCAGTCTTCAAGACTTTATTCTTAACACAATTCTCTAGTCAAAGCTAGACATTTACTTAAATGTAAATGAATTCAATGACTTCCCAAAATGTCTGCCTTTGCTGTGGGGATAGAACTGCGTCAGGCATATTCTGCTATAGCAGTGTGCTAGTGATGTGTATTATGCCATGGTGTGAAAATGAGAACTACAACACAGAGCAATGCTATTGCTTTTCCACTGCAGTTCAGATTCACGACAGAGTGTGTCATATCCTCTCATTCAGTTAATATTTATACTATCCAAGACTAACGCTACAGTGTGCCGCAAAAAATATGAGGTTTCACTATGCTTCAGATACAAAAAGAATGAAGTGGCATAGGAGAACATGTAGAAAGCCAGACTCTAACTGAAAGGTCCAGGTAAAGTGCTCATGCGTAGTGAAGACAGACGTGGCTCTGTCTAAGGAGAGGAAATTAAAAAACAATGATGGAGCGTTGAGGACTTTTAATTTTCTTAATTTGTTTTCTAATTTCTTCTGTGATGCCTTTTTTTTGCCTTCAGCTGAACTTCAACAAATAAATAGTCTAATCTGGTAAGCTAAAATAGCTAGCTGATGTTTTCAGAGAAATTAGCTTGCTCTTTTAGCTATCTAGCTAAGTTAGCTAATGATCATTTGGTAACTTTGGTACATTGAGCTGCTAATTTACATTGGATTTTATTGGAAACAAGTGCCTGTGGTGTTTACAGAGGGAGGGAGGGAGGGGGCACACTTGGCTCTGCAAAGAGGAGGAAATTGAGAAACATCAAGTTGGAGGAAAAAGGACTAGGGTCTGATTCGTCCTGGTAGGAGCATGTGGTGCCACAAGCTGGCAGGCTAGCGAATAATGAGATTTTGATTTAAGAACTGCTCTCAGATCAGCCGTGCCTACCGCAGGTCCGGACTTTGGTGTGGTTGCTCTAGCAGACACGTTAATGATGCCTGCAGATGAGTCTGCCATACACTTTCAGCAATGCTGCAGTTTGCACACTGCTTGGCCTACTAATAACCTCAGAATGGCTCCACTTGTGGCTCCGGTCCCGCACATGTCTGCGACTGCCACGTGAATCAGTCTTTGAGCAGTATGTGAGAATAAATAACATTCATCACAGGATCCTCACACACAGTATTCAGTCTAGATGGAAATATGCTCCACGGAACAAATTTTATTTTGCAGGTCAGCCAGTTTCTTTCTGAATTGTGTTTTATTTCAGCACAGCACAGGAGTGAGTCTTAAGCAGCAGCATTGAGTATTTTACTAGTGATATTAGAGATGGCGGTTTCATGGACTTCCTCTCATGCTCGTCATACAGAGAACACAGGTCATCTAGCACTTCATCAGGCCTGGAGTGCAGAGTGAGAGAAATCTTCAGAAGAGAAAAACACATAGAGAGGGGAAAATGAGCTGAGGTCAGACAGGGCCAAACTCCTGCTTCCTGCGTCCCCCAACGTTCTCGGTCTGTAGGATCAGCTTGCTGAAGCCTGACCTCCCAAGAGAGACGCTGGGGTCGACAGGGTTATCCTGGCCATCACAGACGGGCCATCACAGACGGGCCTTCACAAACGGTCCAGTGTGAGCACCATGACCCAGGGGAACTGATTCTCTAAACACAGCCTGCAATAGCACAAACAGTTCTGTGTGACACAACTGCTCAAATTATTTCCAGCCATTCCGTGCAGACCTCGTTCGCCAATTAATGTGATTAATGTGGTGGGCTGAGGTTTGTTTTGATCCAGCAAAGCACAACACTGCCAGCCAGGATTGGTGCTGATGAACAAATTCACACATTCCAACTGTACTGTATGAGACAGGACTCAGCTCTCACAGTACATTTGCTCATAATATTATCAATGCACCATGCAAACCATTTCCTCTGAATGTGTTAGTATGGGGCACTCTAGCCCTGAACGTCCTGCAGACTGTCTGGATGTTTTTATGAGAGTTTTATAGTCTCTGATTTATCACTATGCATGGCTGTTAACTTGATTATTTATCGTATACTTTGAATTTTGCCTTCTAATGTAATACTCCCTGGGTTTTGCTGTCAAATTTAGCTCAGTGTTTTATATTTTAATGCTCCTGGCAACATTCTTGTTCTTGGCTCAGTTTAAATTCCACTACATTTTTACATAACTGACTTTTGAGTGTTGTTAATGAAGTACTCCAAACATGAACATGGCAGCTTGATAAATCTTTTCAGCCATTTATTTATTTATTTAGTTATTTATTGTATCCCAGCATGTGTCATTTTAAACCAATATAACAAATCTACATTGAATAATAAATTGTTCAGTAAGTTTTTATCACGCCCAGGAAACTACTGAAAACGGCCTTGAAACAGCTCTACACTTTCTCCATCATCTATGAATATTGATGATTTGTAAATTAGAAACTCCATATATTACCATACACCATAAATACAAGTACATACATAAAAGTGCAGATCTAGTTGGTTCTGGTGTGAACTCGCTCAGAGGTAGAAATGAGGTTTCCAGTATCTTGATTTGCATTGTCATGATATTCTCAGTAATTTATATAACAGTTGCCAAAACCTTCAAAAATATACTACAACCACAATGATTTTCATCATTAACATTAGTTACATAGCCATCTAAATTAACTTAAAAGTTCTATTCATTCTACAGGTTTAACTACAGGTTCTACAAGTGCTGTTGCAGTGTACTGGAAACAACACAGGCTCAAATTCTTACCTGTAAAACATCTAATGTTGAAAGTTGACTTCACAGTGTTTTATCCTATCTCTCTATATGAACATAGCGGGGCAGTACAACTATATTTTACAGTAAGTGTTGGTGTTGCTACTTTATAAATAAAGTAGTTAAGTGAGAAATAAAACACAATAGGGTGTGCTATTATAGGAAAATAATCAATAGCGGGGTGATGTGATGCATTTAGCACCCAGAACAGCATGTCACAAAGTGTTTTATTCCACTTATTTGACAATGAGCACAATTTTTAAATACCACATCATACTTTTAACCATTTATAGTTACATTTAATGTTGTGTAATATACTTAAAACAAGTTATTTCCTGTAAACAGCCATTCCCTCACTAGCATCTCTTTTTTTTTTTTTTATCTCATTTGAAGTTAATAAGACAAAAACATTGTCATGTTTTCCAGGAATCTGGAAAACCCACTGTCCTGAAGACTTTCCCATGGTGGAAAACGAGCTGTTTCTATAGAGATGATAGTTTTATATTAATAGGCCCATTCTAATACACTATCATTTGAATTACAGCCAGCACTAGATTCAAGAATTCAACAGCGCTGTGGTGTAAAGCGTGGTGTAGCAATACTGATTAACACTTTATTTTCTTAAAGTACACAATATATGTATAATCTAATAATCAGACAATATGCAGGTTACTATCTGCTAATAAGACCAGACTTGAGAAACCAAACTGTCTTGTGGCTTCTTTTCAGATGTATTATTAGCAGAAGAGATGCATTAATCATGAATATAGCTTCAGTGTAGTTGAGCTGTTATCCTTTTAAACTGACTGTGGTCATCAGACTACATGTAAAGAAAAAGTAATGTTAGCTGAAATCTTCATAGTGTAAGAGTCCAACCTAGTAAATACAACTATTTTGAATCTTTGAATATTTTTATGTATGATTATGAGGATATAAGATGAATAGCCATCTTTCAGAGTAGATACTGCTTTCTTTTTTTTCCTTTCCATTTGTTTTTTAAAACTAGAACGCATCTGTTAACCAGTGGTCTTTGTGCACATGCTTTTGGTGGGTGGAACTGCCCACCAAGAGAGTTAAAAACCACCCAAATGTGACTAAGAGAGCAGTCATTTGCACCTCCAGCCATAGCTTCCACTGCTGACTAATGTATTTAACCCCGCTACAGAAGTCACTACTCTGTTGTGCGAGCAGGGCATCGTGGAGTCCCTCAAAGTAAATGGTACACATAACTTTGCCTGACAGAGACTGGGCTTGGAGAATGCTACGGCTAGCGCTCCACCCCATTCTTACTTCATCCAAGAGTGGCTAATGAAAGGGTATGAAAGAGCTCTGTCAGCCCTACTCTGCCCACACAGGCTGGAGGCTACCAGCTGACAAATGCTCATGTTTACTGTCTCTGAGATTCTGTCGCTCATTTCCTGAGCTACAGAACGTCTTGTAATTGTCAGTGGTTAAGGAGAGCCTTCTATTGCCTAGAAGCTCTGCTGCTTTCAGAAAATTACTTGACGTCAACATGGCCACTGATTGTTGCAAGGTTCTTGCAATGCGATTTCACTGTGATTAGATTCACATCATTACCAGTGAGGACTGTAGTTCACATTATAGCATACATGCAGCTCAGCATGCTTTAAAAGTGTAAAAAAAAAAAAAAAAAGGGGGGGAAACATATAAAAACATATTTTAAAGTGATGTCACACATAACATTTAATTCCATTAAGAATCATCACTGATGCTGCTTTATGTTATGCTTATTTATTCTGCTCAGTTTGCCTTTTTGTCAATAAAACAGATGATTAAAAAAAACACTATGGTACACTATCATCTTTTTTTAGGCTGTAATAGATGCTTGCAATAATTGCGCTGCATTCATGTGAGAGACACCATCTGAAATGAAGCATTTATTTGCACAATCAACTAGGAGAGTTGAAATAGCTTGTGTATTTTCAACTGCAGAGCTGATTACATTATACAGTGGCTTTTATTTTTGTTGGCCTTTCTAACCCTCTCTGCCTTTCCTAATCAAGAGTGAATGACTAGCATGGCCTACTGATGTCTCTCTTTCCCAAGAGGTACAAAATGAAGATATGAAATGAAAAGGGATATGACTAATATATCCTGGGTTCTGCTCCTTCTACTCCCAAAGGTCCACACTACATGATTTCCCAGGTTGACCTATACCTTTTATATGTGATGTACATAACTGTACTAACCTGATATGAATCATACAGATAGTACACATACAAATACCTTATATGCCATTTGAAATATACGTTTATACATTTTCTCATGAAAGTGGCAGAGTTAATAAAATCCATGACTCAAAGAACTGTAGGCTCTTCAGGTCAACGTACAGAGTTTAAAAGAAAATGCAACATTATCTTCACAGTTATCCAAACCAAATAGGTGCTGTTGTCATACATGCTAGCATCTTCAAGGTTAGCAAACAATACATTAGTATGTTTATTCATTTAATGGCTCCTTGACTTATCTCTTTGTACTACAACATATTACCAATCTACAGTTATAGTTCATGTTTCATTTATTTCAGCTTGTTTACTCATTTTAAGACCAGCAATGAAGCTCGTGCAGTTTGATACTTTCTATCACAGAACATTTGGCATACTTTAAAGAAACGATTCCTCATGCCTAAAAGGGGCCACCATTAAAAAGCCTTTCATTCAAAGGTGAGGTCACTCCGAGTAGGAAAAATCAATTCTCTGTCCGTCTTCCCTTAGTTGAAATGCCATAGAGCGAAGTAAAAGCATGAAATAGTATTATGATTTGAGCATTTTAAGCAGACTTTTAAACTGATATCTTTGTATGATATGCCACAGTATAGGAGGATAATTGGATAATGTAAAGGTTCCTAATCAAACAACTCCCTTGGGTGATTTTTAAAAGCTATTTCAGAGATATTTATATCAATACAAAAGCCAAACAGGCATTAGCTTGCTTTGAGGTCACATGAGTGCTCAGGAATTGGGAAGTAAGAAGTTCAGATTGGGAAAATACCCAAGTGCCAGTTGTCATAAAGCCAGCATTAGTCACTTTCTTGTGCAGTCCCAAATTCCATCATGCCATCAAGTCATGCGTCGGCAATGCCAAACCACATCGATTAAAGCCACTCCGTGGTCACCTGAGTGCAGACTGGCAAGAGAGGAGAGCATCCAGTACTTCATCAGTCCCTTCTGACCTAAACCTTCATATAGATAGATAGATAGATAGATAGATAGATAGATAGATAGATAGATAGATAGATAGATAGATAGATAGATAGATAGATACACACATTTGTCTTCACAACCAGACTACACTCTTCATGCCTTAAAACATTTGTGGTGGGGGAAAAAACAAAGTCTTACATGGGTATGCAAATTAATTCTATGTTGCATATTTATTTACCAGAACCACTGCAGGCAAATTCAGGAAATTACTCCAATTACTGGCTCTAAATAATCACACAACTCCTTGATTAAAAATATTCTGCTTATAGTTAGGTCCAGTTAACCTATATTGATGTAAATCTAACTCTAAAGCTTTGTCTTTTGTGTCCCGTGCATAGACTTTTTGTGTAGTTTATCTCTGATTATGTCCTCAGTGTGAGACAGTCTTAGCACAGATCTCGCCAATTTTTTTTTTTTCCCTGAATGCATTTTATTCCTTACTACAGCTGAGCAGATAGATAGTGCAATTTGTTGGTGTACTTGCTGTGGACATGAATAATGTATTTGCTTGGCTGGATCAGACCATGTTTCAGCTCCATTCTGTGTGATAATGAAAGAGACCCTTTGGGATCACCAGCCTCTGCCGGTCAGTGACTCATACAACAGCCGGCGGAAAGATAACCCGCCGAAGAGGCAGGGGTAGTTTTGTGATGAATTTTTTTTTTACAGTTTTATATTTTCTGGGCTCCATTAAATATTAATCAGAAGCAGTAACATTGTTGGTTGTGGTCTTTGCTTAGGCCCTTTTTCTGTGAGGTCAGGAAAAAGGTTGCATTTTTTTGTGACTTGTCATGGCATTAATTTATATTTTTCTCAACATCTGGCCACAGGGTACACATTCAGCTTTTATTTATTTATTTTTTTTCCATTTTTATCCAGTGCTGCCTGTAGCCGGTAAGGTGTCTCATGTCGGTGCACCCGCTAATTCCCCTTCTCATGCCCTGGAGCACTTCAATCACCAACACAGTAAAGCTGCACTCAGGAGATATGCTTCTGACAGCTCCTTTCTCTCACTCTGTCTCTCTCTTGCTGTCTCTCTCTGTGGCTCTCTACCACAGGCTGTAAAGTGCATGGACATCCAGAGAAACTCCATATCTCATCTTTCCATAAGATTTTCCCTTCCAGGCTGACCTGCACCACTGAATTTGTGCTAGTCACACACACAAAAATGGATTGCCAAAGGACTTTATTTCACAAGTGAGCGGTTTATATTTGTTTCCTAATTCAAAGCTACTTCAGTACCCTACTTCTGCACACAGGATGTTTTAGCCTGTCATCCCACAGAGAATATATTAGTTCCTCCAAGGGCTTTATTTATTGTACTTTAAAAAAAGAATGTGGTGCACAGACTTATCATGGAACTGATGCTCAGAGATTAAAGGCAGAGTATTGTTTCTAAATGCCTCCAGATATGTGTGTCTCCTTCCTGGTGGTTTACCAAGACCTTAAGTCCTTCCACTTTTTCCATATGACATCTTTACACTAGACTACACCTGGTAATTAAACCGTCAGGCAGCAGGAGCTGGGCTAAGGCTCAAATCTGCAGGTTGCCTACACCAGTGACCTACCTCAAACCCCAACAACATACCTCCAAGCCTTTCACGCACTACTGCAAACACTGAAACCCCAAGATCCCAGAACCTCTGATAGCTGTGAGAATCCTGCTGAGTCATACTCCACTAGCTGTATAAACAATGTGCTCCTGAAATAGAAAGGTAGACTAATGGTGGAAGGAAGGAATTAAAAATTGGCCATGGAAGGCCTAGGTTTCCTTTTTGCAGTTTTGGTTGTGTTGTGTACCCCATGGGTATGGGTATGAAAAAACGGGTATGAAAAAAAAAACTTATCGTCACAAATTCAAAAGCATTCAAACCACATACTACGCACTAAATCAGATGCCTAAATAGTAATGACAGCACTGGTGTACAGCCATACTGTACAGTTGTATATGGGATGCAGCTGAAGCATTTGGGACTCTGAGGATGTAAACATCAGCTGCCATTATTGTCCTCTTTATTCTCATAAAACTTCCATAATACTGAGGATGTAAATATGTATACAGTTTTTTTCCCCATCTACTCAGTATTATGGAAATGTTATGAGAATGAAAACTTTATTGACGCGTGATTGTGAAAGAGCAAAACCTCTCATCTTCGACAAGAGTTTGTCAATTAGCGACTGAGTTAGCATTAGCCAGCTAGCTTGCTCTGTTCATGCACGGCTGTCCTGATCACAGACACTGCAGTGTAGCTGTACTCATTCTGAGGGATCAGACCACATCACTCAGAGTGAGCTAGACAGCTATTATCTGCTGTAGGGGATGGGGTTGCTCTGCCTACAGCCACGGGGTGAATATACTCGCTCTCTGCAATGCTCCGTGAGGCTCTAAGACTGATGGTAGCGAGTTAGCCTTAACTAAACTTAACTAGCTAGATAAAACTCAGCATGCAGAACAAAACTTACACACTTAGTGTGTGGATATTTATTATCCAATCTGCTGTCTTCTTGTATTTTGTGATCTGATCTGTACAGATTGATCCAATTTGTGTTCTCCAGCCTGTCTTTTGGCTAATAGTTAACTGTGTGAAGCTGGATTTGCTTCTAAGTTTGGAGCATGATGTATCTGAAATGGAATATGACATATGCATACAAAAACAAACCAAATCTGACAGCTCTGAATGCGAGTCATTGTTACAGGCTTTATAGGGTGACTCACAACAACTCGGTATTTTTCCTCCCCTAACTCAATAATCATTTCTTTTTATTTTTTATTTTTAACAAACCATTGCATGTACTGCAGTGTTGCATTAGCCCAATAATAGGCTGTTGACATAACTTAAAATATGCCACACAATACTTACCATTTGTGCTGACAGAACAGGGCTAGAGGAAATGTATTGTTCACTCCTCAGGAACACTGAAATTGCCACATTTTAATAAGAACAATGTAAGCATTTAGCTGTTCCCACTATCTGTTCCACAGAAAGGCAGCCTCACAGGAAATGGAAGAGGCATAAATCCCACTATTACACCACTATTTCACTTAAGGGTTCAGGATTGTGTGAGGTGCAGCAATGGAAATCAGATGTTTCCACTCTTCCACCCAATCATCTAAATTTAATATTCACCTTGAACAGACTATTTTCACCCTTTAGCTATTTCTGGGTCACATTCTACGATGAAGACAGATGGTTTGGGCCATTACAGTCAGATTTAATATGGAGAGGAAAATGAGGGAAAAGAAGTTCCAGTGGGATTGTGTCTATTCAAGGTTTCCCTTCAAGCCCCCCACTGATTTTGAGAGGGTTGTAATGGCCAATCTGTAAATGTTAACCCCTACTATATTACAGGGCAGAACGTTCAAGCAATTAAGATTGTCCCATAGCAAACTTTATGTTCTGTGTACCTTTAAAATGGTCGCTATTTTTTTTTTAAAACATCTTGTTTCAAGCATCGCTGCCCCTGTTTCCTCTCTGACTATGGCTGCAATGGGAGCATTAACTGTCTTCCAAAGACGTGACTGCACAGGATGTAGGAGGTCACTAATAAAATTGAATGACAAAGTGCTGCACAATGAACCGCTTATTAACTAGAGGCAAATTAACTCTTCTTAGGAATGGATCATGCTTCAACGTTCATGAATTCAGTCTTGATGTAACCGTGCATATCATTTTGAGATTTAGCGCTTGTGAATCAGTCACTCTTTTACTCTTTGCTACCTTGCAGTTGTTTTTCACTGGGTCTCAAACGATTCTCCCTCTAGCCTAAACAGATTTTTTAAATCAGGCATCGCCACCAGTCTGAACTCTTCACAGCAATTCTCTGAGTTGGCTTCAAGCCCAAGTACATCTCATGCCAACACCACTTCCTCTTGCCGAATTTGCCTCACAGCTCCCTTTTCTACAAAGATAAGGAAATCACACAGAAATGATGAAAAATGCAAGCTGATCCCTCGCCAAATTAAAATTTTAAGCGAAACACCCTTGCAACCCTGCATATTTTATTCACAATTTAGAGTAGCTCCTGTGAATGGAAATATTGGAGGGTCTCATCAGATCCCTTTCTTTGTCTCAAGATTGTACCACAGCTCCATATTATCCACTAGTCTGCAATGATTTTTATATCATATTTTGTGAGATATGTAGAATTACAGGTCTGTATGCATGCCACCTCGGGCCAAGTGGTTTAAGATCATTGACTTGGTAATGAGGGCAGAAGGCAGGGCGACTCAGAGGCCCGGGCTCAATGCAGCAGATGGGAGGCAGCAGCAGAAGGAGCCCTGCTGAGTCTCAGAGATTCAGGCTTTTTTTGGGAACATGATGGTGAAAAGGACGAGGGAAGGAGGAGAGCCTCATGCTTGAGAATGACCCCAGGGCCAGGGGCCCTGCAGGGCAGGTGCTGCTCAGAAGTCTAAAGGTTAAGGCTTTGAGGAGACACAGCCTCACACAGGAGATGAGTGTAATATTGAGTTTTTTGGATCAATAGGGGCCATGTTGAGGGAAGAAAGGCTACTTCATGGCTTGTGTCATGGCCTCGGGGCTGTGGGATTCAGAGGCGCTGGAGGTTTATTGTGTAGTTAAAGATACAAGGACTGTGGACATTCTCACAATATAGCTGTCAAAGGAAGGAGAATTAGAAATCCAGGGTTTGTTCCTTTCACTGAGTTGGAAAAAAAAGTTTAAAAAAAAATGCTTTAGAGTGTAGTGTATTTAGATGTATGTAAAATTATACATTATAAATTATACATAGATATAATTTTTTTTTACCCAAATTGGAGGTGTATGTACTTGCTGAAATCTAAAATGCCGCATATTTTATGTTAGCCAACAAGCTGCCTGGTTCAGCAAAGTCATGCCAAAATCGCCCACATGTTCAGTTTATGGCTCAATTTGAAAGAGGTTATTGCTTCCAATAAATTTGCTTTTACAGCATTTTGTTTTGCACATGTTCACTCACCTCTGCATTTTGTTCCCCCGTTCAAAATTATTGCATTTTCATTACAGTTTCACGCCCTTGTAGATAACAATTATTGAACTCTGCCAAACAGAAAGAAGCAGTTAAAATAAACATAAGCAATTACACTGTCCAAAAGCAGCAGTTTAGATTGATCGGCACAGTCTAAGTACATCTAAGTAGGCATTCTTTTTAAGTGACTCATTACAGTCATTGTGTTTCAATGACCCTACCATAGAAAATAAATATCACTGTAAATTGTATGCACGGCCAATTACTGACAGGACAGCCAAATATAAAAGTCATTTCCATATCACATGCACAACAGAATCGCTGGCATCGCCCAGAGCTCCTCAACTTCAGGGGTGCTCACATAGTGAAATTATGCATAGAGAAGCAAGGGGTGAGAGGTTAGAATAGAGATGAATGTTCAAGCTTTTAGTGGGGAGGATTCAGGACCTTCTGCAACTTCCTGCACCTTTTCACTGGCTTTTCTACTCCCTTCTGGATCCAACGGAGACCCTGCTCACCCTTCACTGCTCCCCTGAACCCAGATGTGGGCTGACCCCAAGCTACCTACCTTAGGTCTGAAATACTCAGAGCGATAGTGAATAAATGCATTCATGAGCTATGTATGTAACCCTTTAGGCTATTCCTCACCCTGCCGGCCCACTCCAGACCTAATGCCTTTGAAGAATACAATAACCAAGTATCTCATTATTTTCTTCCTCGTTGTATGTGTTTAAAAAAACATCTGGCACTAATATTCTTTATTTTTTCAATTTTCCATCCAATCAGACAAGAGTGGCAAAAGAAAAAAATACATTTTGTTTAATTGGCTCAGGCGGCCTTTATTAGGTTAGAGCAGAGTGAGTGCTTTCCTGATATATTGGAAAGGGGCTTTGAGCTGGGTTGCCACCGCATGTGGCCTCATAAGTCACATGAGAATCACTGCTGCCATTAAACGAACACAAGACACAGGAGGAGTGAAACCTTGCAAAATGAGCGTCATTTTTCTCCAAACAACTCCTATTTTCGGCTGCTGCCTTGTCAATAACCTTGCGACAGCTATTAAAATTTGTTGACCCTATGAATCAGCATGTCAGCTGTAATTTATTTGCGCTACAGTGTCGTCATCCACCACAACTGTGCTCATGTTTGATCTGTCTGCCTCATTGTAAAAGATGAGCCATTCACAAACAAGGTTGTCCTCATTCCAGTGGGCCATGAGCAGAAAAAAAAAATGGAGAGGAACCAAGGCCTCAGAAATTGAGCAAATGCCCATAAATTTTCAGCAGGACATGGCTTTGTTTGAATGAGCTCGGCATTGATTAATTGAACCCTCCTGAGGCTGCTCCATAACTCAGGCAAGCAGTTGTTGCTGAGAGAGGATCATGTCGTAAGATGGACCATACAGCCCTGTGACCCACTCCAGTTCTTGGTCCTAAATTAATTCCTGACAACTACTGCAGGATTTGATCCTGGATTTGTATTTGTCTTTCAACACAATGACAGCTAGCTAAGGAATAAAGCTCCCAGCCAGTCTTAAAGCTCTCAACTTTCATTAGAAGACGAAAATAAACAGAAACACTTTAATGAATAGAGACTCACGAAGACACCAGTGACCTTTCTGTGTTAATTTTCATTTAAATAATCTCCAAAACTCAACAGTTATAGATTAATAGAAGAGAGATTTTTTGTATAGTTAAGGGTTTTTAGTGTAGTAAAATGGTTCTACCTGGAACCCTCTTTGACTGTTGCAAAATACAAAAGAACCATTAAGGGTTCCTGCAAATCACCAAACTGAAGAACCCCTTTAGGCTTTATAAGGATATTTAAATAAAATCACATTTTGAATGATTCTCCATTTGTTCAGTACTTCTTTGGCTGAGCTAATCAAATCTTGCACTTGTCCCTGTCTTTGGATTCTCTCATCAATGGGAGTAAGGCTGTAGTCAAGACTGCCATTATCAAGTCCAAAACAAGTTCAAGACCACTGCTAGCCGAAATCAAATCAAGACCAAGTATTCAGGGGGTCAAGGCCAAGTCAAGTTGGAGTCCAAATGACAGTGAAACCGTGTCAAGATTGAGATTGAAAACCTGTCAAGATTGCGACCGAATACTTTTTGAGGCCAAGACTTTGCTTCAACTAGTTGGCTTCATTCATGCATTGTGCCAGTGATTAGGATATGTTTTCTAGAAGAAGGAAATAACTTACAGTGTAGTGCAGTATTTGTGCGTTATTTATACATACTCTCAGTCGAGACCAAAGACCATATTTAATGAGACCAATGCCCAAGACCGAGACAAGTCCCAGTACAAATGTCAATAATTCCAAGACAACACAGTCCAAGACCATATTCTAGTTCAAGACTGGACAGTATGTAAGTTGATGAACATTAAAACATTAAACATTAAACTGAAAGGAAAAACTAAGCAAAATTGTAGCACAAGCTACAGTAATGAGTTGGAAATGATACAAACAATCCACCAAAAATGCCAAACATCACCTGAGGTTTAAGCTGTTTTACCTTTGTTCAAAAGCAGAGCCCAGAAGAAAGACCCAAAAAGTTACCTATGTCAGGAATATTTTGTACAGTCAATATATGTAGGTACAGAGACGCAGGTAGTGTTGGTGTCTCACAGCTCCTGGGTCCAGAGTTTGATCCTGAGCTCTGGATGCTATCTGTGAGTTTTGCCTGTGTCTGTGTGAGCTTTCTACAGGGACTCCAGTTTCCTTCCACCTTCCATAAACTCTAAATTGCTCCTGAGTGTGAATGAGTGTGTTTTTTGTGTTTGTGTCTGTAAGATGCCTTTTAATGGACCAGCACCTTGTTCATGGTGTATTCCTGCATTGTGTCTAATGTTCTTTGAACAGACTTCTGATTTCTGACCAGGATAATGCATTTACTAAAGCTAAATTAATGAATGAGATAGGCACGATTACTTTAGTTTTCTTTTGTATTGTTTGACAAGGGATTATTTAGAACAAGAAGGAAGTACATGTCTCTTTATGACACAGTATGTGTTTGCTAATTACCCTTTTCTGATTTCTGTACAAGATGAGTAAATCATGACTCAGAGAAAAATGCTCTCTCCAGGACCAGTTCCTGATTGCCATCAGAGCTATTAATGTGTACATTATAAAATCTTAACCAACACATCCTCAAGTCAGTAAATGATCTAATGCAAGTTTGAGATGCAAACTCCAGTGAGTTTCACAATAAGGTCACATGTGGCAGTTGAAGAGAAACATCCATTTTCATTGGTCTGATGTCCATTTGTCTGATGAGGCAGGCGTCCTGTGTGCAATTAGATGGTCATCCCATCCCAGTCCCCTTCTGTCTGTCTGTCAGTTAGGGCAGAGGTCGGCACCTATAATTATGCTCCAGACGTCAAAGGTCAAAGTGGAGCAAGGTCAACACTAAATCCCCCCCCCCCCCCCCCCCCAAGTGCTTAACATTTAGCTGACACACTGAATGTCTTTCCAAATGGAGGCATGTGTCAGTGACTGTCTGTTGGCTTAAGTCTCACCAGGATGCCAAGTGAAAATCAAGATAAATTGTATCATGGTATGAGATTACCTTTCACCAGCTCCTAAAGGCCAAAACATAAATGAAATTAACTAAACAAACAGGCACAGGAGTTTAGCATACAAATTCAGTCACTTCGAAAATTAAAGCATATTTCTGAGACTGGTTTAATCAAATTAAACTGACAGCATTTTTCATGATATATCAGAAAAACATGATGGAATAACGGTTGAAAGGTGAGCAGATTGTACTGATTTGCTCCATGTGTCTTGTATCAGCTCTAGCAAAACACAAATCGGGACCGTGAAGAAGATATCCTGTTGCTGTTCCAGCAAACAGCTTTCTCAAGTTGTTCTTTGTTTGTTCAGCTGTGTCTTAACTGCAAGATCACAATGATTATCATCATTAGCATCACTTACCTTCAGGTTTCTTTCCCGACCCAAAACCATGTGCTTCTCTAGAACACTGTGTTCTCCTTCATTTCTCCCAGACCAGGCGATGTTGACTCAAATGGCCTTTGGATCATCTTTTGCTCACTGCCTTATTTTCTCTGATATGCACGCGATCGTAAAGATCATGGTGTTATTGCCAATTCTTGTGGCTCAATCAACTTTCTCCATCAGCATTGGAGTTGAACCATGAGATAGAAACAAAGTTCATGCAGGTTTGCTGGTTTTACTGATACGTTCCTCACATCATTCAGAGAACATATTAGATTTACCAAGACATGCAACATTTATAGGTGTATAGAGTGTAAAGGTTCAGCCCAGGGAGCGCCACTATTTGCACTGCAGTTATCCTATATATTTGAATGCATTAATATGTTAGCATTGCACATTCATGTATTTGCTCCTTACGTCAGTGTACATAGGATGCTAGAGGAATTCAAATCCACCCAACCCTATCCATTGACTCCCTGTTTCCCTGCAGCATCATTTTTATTAGCTTGCCAATCAATCCAAACTCAATCTGGGCCTTCATTTCTTGTGGAAGGAACATGTCCAATTGCCACCTTACTGCCTTAAATGAAAGCTGACACAGCTGATTACAGTGTTCTTGTTTTCCCACTAAGCACCACTGTCAGGATGAGAGTTATGAAGGAGCCACAATGACAGCACAGCAGGTGACTGTATGCCATCACCTCTCTCAAAGAAAGACAGAGCAGCCATACCCCTCCTCATTATCTCTGATATGTACCATGCTTTCAAGGTAATCAAGGAAATAGAACATTTATTCTCCCTTTCCCCCAAAATCAGGACATGTAGACCCCCCCCCTCAGGCATCCAATTTCACAAGTGAAAACTTTTCTCTGTAGAGTGCTTTTCATTCCCCCTTTTCAATCAGCATGTAGCACCATGAAGGACTGCCTCTTAGCTCTAGGCCTTCCTTGTAGTGTATACCTGCTGCCTGCTCAGGGAGCTGCCTTTCAGATGGAATACACTGACATGACACACTAACAAACTTGTATGTATTACATAACTTAATTTGTTGGCATTTATGAAGGTTGAAGGAAGAAATCCACCCTGAATGCCTTGCATATTAATCTTTATAATTAACATGTGTTCTTCAGTGTTGTCAAAGGTTTATTCTGTAATTAAGGTCTCAGTTGATTTTTGTAGTTTAAATGACTTTCATCAACATGTTGAACAATTCTCACGATGGTTAATACTTACCCACAATGCCACTCAACTACCCGCCGATAGTGGTGCTAGTGGGATTTATACTTTGTACTCAGAAAAACCCAACCTCCAACACAGAAAAATGCAACTTCCACCTTGCCCAAGTTCTCTGCCATAAACACACCCTACATCACAACAACATGCCGGCACACACAGTCAATGGCAAACAGATTTCCTTTTGCATCATTTTCTACTTGAAATGATCCCCCATGATGTCAGAGGAGCAGACAACCGCTAATGTCTCACAGGAATAATGACTCAACCAATAAATTTGTTCCAGAATCACTAACCACATTACATATACAGCAGACATAAAAAGTCTACACATGACAGGTTTTTGTGATGCAAAAAATGAAACCATGTCAGAACATTTTTCACCTTTATTGTGAAATTGCAACATGTAAAAATCAAGTTACAAAAAAACAAATGTTTTAGGAGAAATAAAAAAAGAAAAACAAAAACCTTCCAATACTCAGCTTGCTTAAGTGTGTACACCCTTTTATAATTGGGAATGTGCCAATGTTCAGAATAAACCACATTCAAACTCATGTTAAATACTAATTAGTATACACCTGCCATCAATAAACATGACTGATTAACCCCCCAAAAAATACAGCTGCTCCTATAGGATTTTCCTAACATCATCTAGGTAGGATCCAACTGGAAAAGCCATGGGCCGCAAAAAGCTTATAAAGAAGGTACGGGATCTCATTGTTGAAAAATATCAATCAGGAGTGGGTTAAAAAATAATTCCAAGGCAGTGGATATACTATCGAACACTGTAAAGACAATAATCAATAAGTGGAGAAAATATGGCACATCAGTGACGTTACTAAGAACAGGACATCCCTCTAAAATTGAGGTGAAAACCAGGAGAAATCTGGTCAGGGAGGCTGCCAAGAAAGAATTGCAGCAAGTACTGGTTGCTCCCTACATGTGACAATCTCCCAAATTCTTTTTAGTTCTGGGCAACAGGGTAGAGTGGCAAGACGGAAGCTTTTTTGCAAAAAAAAGTAAAAATACATAAAATACATAAAAATATATCCAATCTCCCAAAACCATGTGGAACAATGTGTTATGGATCAATGAGACCAAACATTTTGGCCATAATACCAAAAGATATGTTTAGCGCAAAAAAAAAAACAAAAAAAAAAAACAGCTCATCAAAAGATAAAAAGATACAATCCTCACAGTGAAGCATGGAGGCGGCAGCATCAAGCTTTGGGGATTTTGGTGCTTTTGGAACCGGGGCTTTAATCAAGTTGGAGGGAATCATGAATATCTCCAAATAATGGTCAATTTTGGTGCAAAACCTTAAGGTTTCTGCTAAAACACTTAAGATGAAGAGGAATTTCACCTTTCAGCATGACAACAACCTGAAGCACACCTCCAAATCAACAAAGGAATGGCTTTGGAATGGCCCAGCCAGTGTCCAAATCTAAATCCAATCAAAAATCTGTGGGGTAATTTATAGCTTGCAATTTCACAATAAAGACAGAAAATTTCTGACATGATTTATCTTGGTTTCATTTTTTTACATCACAAATACCTGCCATTTTAACAAGGGTGTGTAGACTTTTTATATCCAGTGTGTATTTTAATATAAATATTTTTGAATTTGTACATTTTTTAACAATATTTGGTAAATTTGTATACAGGAGCAGAATAAGAGATGATTGAGACATTGCTGAGAATTGTTAGAGAAAGCGTTGTTGGCCTGAGAGCTCACCATTGGTAATTATCCTCATTATTATGCTTGTAGTAGGAGGAAGCAGTAGAGGGTGATAACAACCCTTCTAATAATATATTTTCTTTCTAATTGTTACAGTTCAAGAAACTTTAGTCTCCGCGAACACTCAATCTTGGGTTTTCTGGGTGTTCTGAAAATGTTTGACATTTCTAAATGTTCCAACAGCATTTCTGCAACAACTGTAATTGTTTCCTTAATGGGATTTTTTCCCTCTAATTGGGCTACTTTGTGAGAACCGTAATTATGAACATATACTGGCCAAAAGTACACTATATGGCCAAAAGTATGTGGACACCTGACCATCATACCCATATGTGGGTCTTTCCCAGCACATACAACTGTCTAAAATGTCTTTGTATGCTATAGCATTAACATTACCCTTCACCTGACACACAGTTCTTGTGCTGATGCTGCTTCCAGAATAGTAACTCTGTAGTCAGTGACGCAACAGAGGATAGGCCATTTTTACCTGGTTACACACTTCAGCACTCGGCATCCCTGCTCTGAGAGTTTGCATCGTCTGCCACTTTTTACCGAGCTGTTGTTCCTCCTAGACACTTCCGTTTCACAATAATAGCACTGATATTTGACCAGGACAGATCTAGCAGGGTAGAAATCTCACAAACTCACTTGTCAAAGGTGGCATCCTATGACACTGCCATGTTTAAAGTCACCAAGCTCTTCAGTATGACCCATTCTACTGCCACTGTTTGTCTGTTCTGGAGACTGCATGGCTATGTGCTTGATGTCATGCACCTGTTAGCAATGAGTGTAGCTGAAACACCTGAGCTCAGTCATTAGGAGAGGTGTCCACATATCTTTGGCCATATAGTCTATTTTCAGGATGTTATTTTATAATATTACAGCTGGTCCTTCTTAGAACCTGTCAAATGCATTAGAGAACATGTTCTCTGTTAACTGGAAAACAATTGTACTGCCAATTCAGATTCACTTTTATATCTGTGTTATGATATTGCTCTAGTCCTGTTGCCATTTACTGCTCCAGACTTGAAGCTATTGCTTTTATTCCTTTATTTTTTATTTTTATTTTACTATGCATGACCTTTTTATTTACAGTTATGCCACTCCTAAACACACACACATATACATACAGTATATCGTGTGTGGCTTTCTCTACATGCTTGACTTCTTCATAAATAAATTCATAAAACAATCACTCATTTCTTTCTTAATGGGTTTGGTTAGCAGAAGCTGAAGATGTATTCGGTTTCAAACCTGGCTAGGCGTAGCATAGCTTTAATCAGGGAGTTGACTGCTGTCAAGCACTGAGTCTTACACACTCTCAGTCAACACTAGAATATGTTCATGTGGTCAGTGTTGAGAATATGAGTAATACGTACAGAATGAGTTTTCAATTTACAGTATGGTCTCCTCTCTGATCTTTAAATGACTCATATATAAAATGCTGTTTCACATTATACATGTGCAATACTTTATACAGTAATTCTTTTCCATATGCTTTTAATGTCTATACATTGTTCTAGGTCCTTAATTTGGCAAACTATATTTGTATTTGAGTTCACACCTTGTGCAATTAATGTGCAATTAACATAATTTATACATATAACGCAAATTACTCTAAGGAATGCACAACGCCAATGACAGTTTGATATACAGAACTAAAACATTTAGGCACACAAATTTGTCTTTATATGTTTTGTCTTAGATATTTACTTTGCCCTTTCTATTAGTCTGTCAGTAGAAAAGAGCATTTTCCAGTAAAATTAAATGTTTTAGGGGGGAAAATGTTGCATGGTGTTAAAGAAAGCACATTCTTAAAAGAATTTGCTTCAGTTGTCCCTCTAGCGGGAACACTTAAAGGTTCTACGTAGAATCCTACACCCAAGTATTTTCTTATCAGACAAGATTCCATGTAGCACTCCTTTGGGAAGCTAAACCCTTTTTTTAACCAGAGGGTAATATTTTAAGTAATAGCCAGCATTTCAGATAAAAAAACATAAGGGGAGGATGTCTGGGAAGCAAGTGAGAGACGAAGTCCAGTCCTTCCAGGCCATTACTTCATAAAATTGTATGACAGTACACCTAAGAGCATTGATGCAGTTTTAAAGGCAAAACTGAATTAGTTTGATACTATTTACTGCTTTACTTTACTCTTTTTTTTAGAGGAATCTTCACTTTAAAGAATTTCTTTACAGGTACCTTAGACTTTTAGACTGTGATGATTTTCGAAAACCTGAGTAGATTGTAAAGTCTCTTGGTGCTTAAATAAAATACATTTAGCGTGACGTGGGTGTAAGTGAACCCATTTAAAAACAGTCACATACTCATTCTGAATGAAATTGCTTTTCTGCGCAGGCCTGTGATAAAACCATGACATTTCCACCGTAATTATCTCCATATTGCTCCCGAATGTTTGCTAAAAGGATTATTTTCCTCCCCTAAGCCTCTCTGAGCTGCAGCTCTGACTTTCTCCTTTCTCGGCATGTCATTTCCAGTGTGTCGATGCTAAATTTGACATTGTCATGTGCGCTGTGCTTACTTTGCATGCAAATGCATCCTGCTGCCCATCTCCCAATCACTACAAAGACCTCTGAACCCTGTGCAGGTCATTTAAAATGTTAATGCTTCATTTCCTGCCAGTGAAGATCAGTCCTTGCTCTACATGTAATTGAGGAGGGTAAGACCAGAGGATAGCACTATTCAGATGCCAGACTCCAACCCTTACCTTCTTCCTCCAAGCCTTAATTAGAATAGGGGGAATGGGGTCTTATAATCCCTGAATACTTTATCAGTAATTTACAACCAAGGATAGTAGCACTAAGACTTTATGAAGGGCTTGTTCTGCTGTTAGACAAAAACAAGATTATTTTTCCCTGATCCTGCATAACCTCTTTCTGCACTGTTGTTTCCACTTACTCAGTAGGTAGAACACCTGCATGGTTATTATCACTCATTAGCGCCGGAACCCCTCCTGCGAGCACAATCCTCAACGCTAACTACACACCTGCACTGCTTACTTCCTACAGACTAAATAGCACGCTACGAGTTGTTGAACTAATGGTAATGATGCACAAATAGCAAGTTAGCAAGTCGATAGGCCAATTCAGTTTGTGCGATTCTTGTAATATGGGATCCACAGAGTAGATGGAGGATGAGAGAGGATAAGCAATTCTTCTACCGGTGTACTTATTGCTTTCCATTTCCATAAGCTATGTGAGGACATAGGAGAGAATAGAGGAGAAAAGAAAATCCTTGCAGTGCAGCTGTACTGACATGTTTCTCATTTGTCTCTCTGAGGTCATTTGAGATGCTCAGATCAGAGAAGGATTTTGCACTGACATGAGTTTTACCAAGCAGGGGCTTTCCTCTGCAGCTGTGATTAAGAACAGATACACAGTCTGCTCTGAGCATGCTGTGGGCCTCAGGAATCCAGCTCGAAAGGGCCTCTGCCAACATCAACAGGCAGATCTAGAGCGTTAGCTGCAAGTAAGTAAGTAGCTGTGCGAGTAAGACTCCACTTATCCCCCATGATCCCAAATGAAGCTGAGCAGGTTCTTGATTAGCCCACAGCCTCTCATCCAACCGACCTGATTGCAACCTTCACTCGAGAGCATACAGCTTGAAGTTTGAGCTCACTCATCTAAGCTGCTGAAACAGAACAGCTTTCAATCAGAGAAGCAAATGCCATTTCAGTGGTCACCTAGCAAATTGTGAAATGTTGCACATGCAGGGGTAGGAATGGAGAGAAGGAAAGAGCAGGAAGCAGGGTAATGCATATCACATGTTCTTTAGATTTAGGTTCTACAACTAGAAATGTTACAATTATTACGTAATCTTCTAATCACAATTATTGGGATTATTTATCTTTATTGCATTTAAAGTTTTCATATTTGTATTAAAAAAATACTTCATTAGATGCTCTCTTAGAGTCATGGTAAAATTTATAAATTGCATAATTGTTTCAGAGAATTTAATTAGAGTATGAATGTGATGACAGATTTCTTTAAGAAACAGGCCTGAAAATTTAAATAGAGAATGTGAATCGGGATTAAACAAAAGATAGTGTTACTGTGTCATGAAATATAAAAGCCAATCATGTTCTAATATGCATATTTATGTGATCCATATTTACATGTTCTGAATTTATTGATGAGGGAAAACATTCTGTGCCTATGTCTGTTTTCTAATGATATTTATTAGAGGTCAGTAGCTCCGTCTATAGTTGCTCAGTGGTTAAAGGAAAAATCCACCCTGAATGTCTTGCATCTCAATATTTACAATCAATATGTAATCTTCAGTTGTGTGCAAGATTTATTTTATTACATGTTGGTCTATTTTCACCTTTAATGGTTTCCTACATTACCCACAATGCCGTTTGACTACCTGCTGACAGTGGCCCCAGTGATATTTAGCCCTTGCTTCATCTCTACCTAAAAAGAGTGATGCAGCAGCGCTTTAGTCCTTTATTTTGTCCAGCTCTCTCACCTCCTCATCTGTATACTCTGCTCAAACAGATCAGGTTCCAAAGCATCGACTTTCATGCTAATACCACCATCAATGCCATCGTACTTGTCAACTCGTAGATAGCTAACTAGCCGAGCAGAGTCTCTGCCATAACTCAGTGCTGGAAGTTTGAGTCCAAAGCTTGCTGTCTCCCCTACATTGGTTGTTTCAATAATATTGCACTGAGTAAGAAAAGAAGCTCTTGCTCTATTGTTTTTAACTAGCTAACAGTGAAAGCACTTATCACTTATCACTTATACTGGATATCACTGAAATTCTTTCTCCTAATAAACACCGTTGCTAGCAATGTCTAACTTCTCATGGGAATAACACAAATACACAAATAATTAACCAACAAATTAGCACCAGAATCACTAAACACATCACAAATATTACAATATAAACATATTTAATGTGTTCCAAGGTGGAATTTTCCTTTAAGGCTCTAGGCTACTGATTGGAAGGTTAAGAGTTCAAATCCTGGCACTGCCTTGCTGCCACTGTTGGGCCTAAACCTTCATCAGCTCAACTCAATTGTAAGTCATATAAATGCATCTACCAAATGAAAAAATGTAATTATAGTAAAATATGCTAGGTATTATGCTTGGTAAATATATGATAATCACATTTCTGGTGGAAATTTGAATCCCTTGGATTGAAGTATGCATGTTAATGTGTATGAGCTTTAGACCTTCTCAAACTTATCACAGGCTATTCAAACACAAGCAGAGGAAGTACTGTAAAATCCATTGTGGAACTCACATCTGTACATAATCCTTCTCTTTTTATTGCTTCTTATGATAGCACAGCATGGCTGGGCTGTTTCAGAGCTTGGCTTGATTGGTGTCTCTCCTACTGGTTTGTGGTAGAAAAATAGCATCTTGAAGCTTTCTTGCTTTCAGCAATGTGATGTGATGTTTCTCTCCTCATGTCTCTCTTCCTTTAAAGTCTTTTGCCTTGCCAAGCAACAATAGGCTAAACTTCCTTATTCCTGCTAATGTTCCTAATTAATTCAGTGTCTCTGTAGGATTTGGACAGAGTACAGAGAGAGGTTGCTTTAGATGCAGCGGTAGGTCAGTGGTTAAACCAAAAAGCCAATCTTTATAATTAAAATGTGATCTTTAATGGCCAAACATCTAAGATTTATTTTATAATGAAATTCCTAGTTGACTTTTAAGTTTAAACTCCTTTCATGGACATGTTGGACTATATTCGCTTTGGTTAAGGGTTTCCTATATTACATTACTGATAGTGCCAGCAGTGGGATCTAGGCCTTGCTTCATCTCTACCTAAAGAGACTCATCTGTACAGTCTATCTCAAACAGATTCCAGGTTCCAAAGTTTCAACTCAAGCTAATACAGTCATGAGAGCAATTGAGTTTGTCATCTTTGAACTTTGCGTCTTTATATTACATTGGATTTCTCATTAATATGACATTGAACACGTTGAAAGTGGTGAGTGAGAAAAGCTCTTGAACTGAATTTCTAGGCGCCAAATTTGAAACCTGAACATCATCACGTATTATTGTTTGAGATAATAGAACATTTTACTCCTGTTAAACACCATTGTTACTGTGCTAGCAATGTTCCTCTGTGATGTCAGTGCAGCACATGAACATGAACTTCTCATGGGAATAACAAAAATACAGCACCAACAAACAAATTTGCACCAGAATTGCTAAAGCGATCACAAAGGTTTCAATATAAACATATTGGTAACCCTTTACAATAACAGTACATGAATAATCCATGAGAAATGGATGGAGAATGACACAAAATGTCTTGAGATGAAATTATTGGTGTTTATTATTAGTGCGTCTTTCTACATTCAATAAGGAGCATCAGTGTAAATTATGAAAGTAATCCAGCGCAATGATGTTTGTGTACACAGCTGCATATGGCAAATTATATAAACAATTTGAAATTATGCACATTTAATTCATATTCTTTCTTATACAGCATGTTTGATTTACTTTACATGTTAATTAATACATTAACTAACATACATGTTAGTACATGTACTTAAGGTGGTCCTTATTCACACATGAATTCATAAGACTCGTAGTTAGCTCTTCATTAGTTTGTGAATAGTACATGCCTTAACTCATAATTAGTTCATATTTTAGTAAGTATTAATTCAGGTATTAGTGCATGATTATTCATGTACTGTTATTATAAAGTTTTACCAACATATTTAATGTGTTTCAGGGTGGAGCTTTCCTGTAAGGCTCTGAGCTAGTGATTGTAATGTTGTCTCTGTTGTGCCCTTGAACAAGACTCTTAACTGATTGTATCTTCTCTCAAATGCAGGTCACTTTCCAGTAAAAAAGTAGTAAAAAAAAAAAAACTGGAATAATCATTTATATTTGAAATGTTTATATTTTATAGTAGGTCAGAACTGTTTAATACATACTACATGCCTCACTATATATAATCTTAGGACAATAGATTCACAACAAATTAAATCATTTAAATAAGTCTACTTAATGCTTGCCCCAGGCCTAGGAAAGAGGAAAAATAAATGTCTTATCAATAGACACTGAAGGCAGATGAGCTGTGCACTGAGCGATGCATCATCATCTGAGTCATAGATATGAATAATCATCTATCATTTCTTCTTTTATAAACCAGACTAAGCAATTTGGTTGGCTAAGGAGTCAGATCACCCCATACTGGGCTGAGATAGCATCACCACTGTGGATGGTCACTGTGTCCCACCTAAGAGGGTTGATTTGAGCCCTGATGTGTGTGTGTATGTGTCATGATGACACGTGTGTTCATGCGTGCTTTTACAGCACCCAGTGTGGCCTTTTGTCACAATGACATCATGATGACACTTTCCCATCTCTTCATCAGCTCTTTCACATTGTACTGAACATGTTCCTTCTGTCCAAGTCACTTTACATTTCTAAACAAATCAAGCCACTGAATGCAGTCCTTATGAAAAGGACATACTTGCAAGACAAATTCAGTCAAATAGAAGGAGACTTTATGTTCTTTAGGACAGATGGCACATTTTAAATCTGCTTCTCTCTTCTCAACCCACATCTCAGTTAAGAAACTGACTCAAGGGCATTGCAGGAACATAATATATTCACATTGTACACAATGTTTTCTCTTCCTATGTCTGTTAATAGACTTCATTTAGAACAGCTATTCAGTACAGAGGAGGAACCATCAAGTGCCGCATGAGCTTCCAGTAACGCTACATATTCCTTAATAAAGCATATCCATTTAAAAGATGCAGTTTGTATATTTTCTCCCAAGTTTGTTCTGTCAATTCCCACCCACCAACCACCAACGGTCCCCTACCATACAACAGCTACCAACCAGGAAGGGTGAAGGCAAACACGTGTTTCCTCGTGAAGCCAGCCAACAGCTGTTCGTGCTGTGTCACAGAGCAGTGTAAGACACTTGGAGAAAAGCTCTATCCGCCCTCTTCCGCATGTGAGCTCACAGATTGGATAGCGTCGCTGTGATAGACACAGGAGAGACAGTATGCCACCCCTCTCGCCCAGAGAGCATTCGAACTCTTGATCTCCCAATGACAGGGCGAAATCTTTTCTATTGTGCCACTCGGGAGCCCACAGACTGTACATTTTAAGGGTTTTTTTCTAGACCTATAATAATCATGCAATTTTCACAAATACCTTAGAAAACCTAGAAAAACGGTGCTTCGCAAAATTGCCTTGCAATGGCTCTTGCTCTTTTTGTTGTTCTCACTGCTCCTTTATATTGACCACAGTTGTCATATAAAAAACATTAATTCACAATTAATTACATTTTATGCCTCACTATAAGTGTTTTTTATTTATTTATTTACTTACTTACTTACTTATTTAGCATAAGTTCACCTACTAATATTTACTTCTGCAAAACTTTCTTGCCAAGTGAATAACTTACAGAACAAACATATAGCAGTTTAACTAAAACAAAACCACATGAGCTTTAGCTCATTTAGCTTTAAGACCCTGTAATTATGTCATGTAGAAGCTGTGCTTAGGGGATGGTGAATACAGTGTGCACTGACTCTTTAAACACAGCGTTGAATTTCTGTGTATTAGTGAGCCTGTGAACAATGTCACACTGATAAGAGAGTGTAAGAGTAATAGAGATTGGGCTGGACAAGACCTCAGTGAAGGTGGAGCTGATTCATGGCCTGCAGTCTCAGAGTAACAGATGTGATTTTCTGCCCAGGTGCACCAGATTTGTCTCAGCCAAAGGACCTCACTTTCCCCAGGCATTTATTATTCAGGCTTACAAGAGTGATGCATTGCTTGTTAGCATTAGCCAGCAGTCTGATTAATTAATTATAGTGTGGGGAAGAGCTATCTGTACCTTCCTAGGTGTGTGTGTGTGTGTGTGTGTGTGTGTGTGTTTGTGTTGGCTGCAATCTCCAGTATGTACTTTTCTGCTTTTATTTTGCTGTTGAATTGCACCGTATTCTCTGAGACTCTCTGACTCTCTGTCTGTTTCAGGGGTTAGAAATGCCGAGATGAAGTAGTTACATGACACTCAGCTACTGAGCTTTCAAAAGAAGTAATGACCATCTGTTCACTTAGACGCCATCATTACCTTTGGTAGAAAAGTCACTCAGTTTTTCTGTTTATTTGCAGGAAAACATATAGCTTAGATAATTCTCCATTTTAGACCCAAACTCTCAGAAAGTCACTCTTTGGAGTGGTTTCATTACATGTCTTTTATGTATACCTGGAAGGATGAAAGGTTAACAGTGATAGACCTAAGGGCCTTGACACACCAAGGGGATTGTCAGGCATAGTTTTTGCACTGTGTTCTGCATCGTTGGTGCTAGCTGGCCCTTGTGAGCACCCATCAGAGGTGATTGAGCATGTTGATTCAGTGATTAGCGCAAAATACCTGCAGGAGAAGAGAAACAGAAGTGAGCAAAGCATGTTAGCAGCACTTTTAAAGCGCACACACACAGAAAAGAAAAATTCAATCTAAAACACTTAGTTTGTCTCTCTGAGGAAACATTTACAGTTTTCTAACAGAGTATTTACATACCAGAGAGATTTACAAGCAGAATCCTTTCTCAACCTCACAGATCAGTTGAAAGTCTTTTCCAAGCAGAGCAAATCTTGTTAAACCGATTCACAGTGTCGAGAAAACGGTAACTAGGATAGGTTGTTTGCCAATGTCCCAAACCACATCCTACTGAAATAAATAGGATGGCAAAACACTACATCACTATACAGTAGATACTGATAATGGAAGATAACATACTATTTGGTACCAATATACAGAATACTGCCACCTTCTGGCATGGTGAGTTATTTCATTTTACACGGCATCAAATTACAGCTTGCGGTGTCACAGCCATACAAAGCCTTCATTTACAGAAAAGCCAAATGTGTGGTGGCCTGGGAAAACCCTTCACATGCTCTACTATGTATAGTTTTAAAGACTACGGACTTTTCTGAACTGAGAAATCTCAATGACACGTAAAGACACGTTGACTGCATTCTAATTCCACTGTGACATCTTGAGTGTCAGTATCTGATTGCAAACTGAACTGATTAGGCTTATGTCCTTTTTGCTATGGGATGTATCTACACAACAACTTAATCAAAACCCAGACCACCAAATACTGCTTCAACAGCCCAAAACACATAACATTGTTTTATCAGTCTTAGTGATGAGTCAGTGGTTCCTGAAGTGTGGCATCATGGCTGCGCTCTGTGGAATATGTGAAGAAAAGAATTTTACTATACTTGTGTATATGACACCTAAAGACTGTCTTTCATACTTATTCAACACAGGTAAACAAAACAAAAGGGGTTAAGGCAAATGAAAGAGTGCTACTTCAGCAGGAAATAAATAAATATACCATCAAACTATACAGGAAAGAAGCTCAGATAAGGTTTTTAAAAGCCTAGGACAGGGTGATCTTAGCCCCTAGCAGTTGGTCCGCTACTCTGATATGCTTCTGTCAGTCTTTTCTTTCATGTGAGGGAGATAGGCCTTTCCTAAACATTCATATTCACCCATATCTGTCTGCCTCAAGGAGCCTGGGTAGAGATCACACGCACACAAAAACATACACACACACACACACACACACACTCCTTCCAACCTACTACCCTGAAGGAGTGATAGCTAGCTAAGAAATAGAGCCTTTGATCTCAAGTGGCAAATGCAGAGGGAAGGTACATGTGTAAATGTGTGGTAGGGAAATAGGGTTGGCCATAACCAGCATAAAATGTGTCTCATGGAGTTTTCTCTCTCTCTCTCTCTCTCTCTCTCTCTATCTGTTTTCATCCAGTCTTAATGTGAAATAGCCTTCAGACATTATAAAATGCACCGGAGACCCTTCTTTTATAGGTTTTTAAAGGTTTTGATTTCACATTGACCTATCATTCCCCTCCACACTCCATACTACACTCATAGGAACCATAAGAATACAGTGGAGCTAGGCTATCAGGTAGCATTTACATCCTTCCCAGCAGGCACTGTCAAAATTATATGGTGGTGTCCTGCTTTTTCCATCTATCTGCACAATACTGCAGGATATAGTTGTCTCTCTACAGTTGGACACCTGTTGTCAGTACTGGCTGCTTAACTGTCTCCTAACGTCCCTTGGCTCTCATGGGTGGGTTTAACATATCACATCACGCCATCTCAGTGGAACAAAGCATGGATAACAGACTGCACCTGACTCTCAACAGTAAAGAGTCGGAGTCTCTGAGACTCAGACTGTTTCGTTAACATACTGCTAAAGCCTGAGCAGAGGGTGAACATGGCATCAGGTTACAGAGCCATCTGTGAGTGTGGCAGCATTACATCAGCTGTGGGCACAGAGCTATCGCAAAAAGGACAGGCAGTTCATCGTTGAGCTTGGCATTAGCCTCGTGCTTGTGGTTGAAATGTGACTGTTGGAGAGTGTACTGGTTTTTCACCCAGCAGTACCTTGGTATTCTGCCAACCTGGAGGAGGAAGAAACTTGCCTGAGGCAAAAGGAAATTTGTGATGTGCTCTTATTGATTTGGTTATTTTTGCTGAAAATGAAACAAAATGGTCATTGTAGGAAATGGACACACAAGGAAAATCTTTTTTGCAGTATAATACAATCAGTGCAGAGAAACATTTCTGGATGCAGGTTCAGATGATTACTATCACTTCACACTGCTGTAATTCTGCCAGTGGTTATGATATAGTGGTTTGGGCAAATGCAGAGCTGATAAGAGAGACCGGTTGCTCTTGGATTGAAAGTGTTCCTCTAATCAAGCTCTCTTTTAGAGTTCAGAGAGTGGGGTTCCCTCCTGAGACTGCAGAGGAACAGATTGTGGAATTACTATTCGGCTACAGGAGTACCGGACCTCCAGGCTTCTGGCAAGGGAAGAGTCACTTGAGCATATGTCGCCAGCATGATTCATTCATTTAAATTTATGGTGTGGAAATGGGCCAGGTAGAGCGCCGTGGTGGCTGTCAACAACACCTCCTCCCTCACATACATCACACACACTCCCAGCAGTACCATGCCAAAGCAGTGCAGCCACCGATGGGCACGGAGAAGCAAGTTGGTTCTGTCATCTAACGCACACATACACACAGATGGGAATCTGGGTGTGGAAATTAATTAGGCAAGTGCGAACACCTACTAGCTCTCACACACTGCTGAAGCCACATGCTGATATGTGGTCCTCTCAAATGAACTCCATCATTCACTGAGCACAGTCATGAACGGTGCATATAACCTTATAAACATACATGAAACTTTCAATTATTCCCCTTAATTGTCTTTTTGATGTGAATCAATGATTAATATGGATTAAGAATCAGCATAGTGTAAAAAAAAAATGACAATAACAGTTAGAGTCAACTTCCCCTGCAAGAAGAAAGGATTTAAAGTGTTGCATATGCTAGCCTTCAGACTGAAACAATGTATTTTAAAATAGGTGACTGACAATACAAATAAATGACTTCGCAGTCCAAAGTGAAATCTTTCGTATCCTTAAATCAAGTCAGGGCTGAACAAGGCTTCTGCTGCGGCTCTTTTGATCATTATGCCGGTGCTCTTTTCCTCTGCCAGCCTGATGCATGATGGTGTTTAGAGAATGAGTGTGTGGGATTAGTGGGAGAGTGTTATTGGTCCCCTGCAGCTCCCCATGTAAAGAGTTCATAGACCTTTCTCTTGTGAATCACCTCCCAGCTACTTCAAAGTCGCCCCAGGCAAGACATTGGACCCGGAGTCAGACGGCGAGCCAGGCAGAAGGCGTCTTTAATTACAATGCATTGCCATTTACATCAGAGCACTTTATATGACTACTTACTGTTTTAACATTACACACCTTGCTTTTATAGAAAGGGATGGTTCAAGAGTTTAAGAGTTTTATTGCACTGAGATCAGATTATAGGCTACTGCTAGTCAGGGGCTTAGAAAGGTGCAGTCTAGGTATTGCATAAATGCATACAGACATCAGAAAGAATGCCTGTGTTTGATTACTATCCAGTAAATAGAAAACATTTTCAGAACATTCAGTAAAGTATTTGGAAGGTGCTAAAAAGGTTGGGCTGAGACATCACAGAAATAATGTTCCTGAAACATTCTAAAAACATTTGCTGTGATACCAACTTTGCAACTTAGAATGTTTCTATTTAGACTAAACCTAACATTAAGGAAACATTAGTGCTTTATGGAGGCATTGCAGATAAAGCACTCTCATAACATGCGGAAAATGTGACAGATCGAATACCCAAAGAACTAACGTTTCTAGAAACGTGGCATTTAAGAAAGATTCATGTAAAATGGGTTATTTGGGTAATAAAGAGTATATTGGTGAGTAGCATTAGCATCCTTCAAAGATACAGTAGCTGCCTTGGCAGGCAGCGCTCTCAGAACACTTATCATCTTATGTCACTTTGAGTACAAACACAACCAGATTACAGGTAACAGTTAGCTGCCTAACTATAAGTTAACTATGAGTTATGTTAGCTAGTTAATTTTTAACACAAAAGGAATTTTGGCAAACACAAATGACTTATAGCTGTCAAGCAAATATGTAATAGAAATACATCTTAGCTCTCGACTAAACAATACACAGCATTCCTAGTTAAATAACAATTTATTGAAATGCTAGTGCTAACATTCCTACAAATAAAATTATTGTAGATCTGACAGATTGAACATTTTTGCAGTCAAAAGTTCCTAGGTTTCCTAAGCAGGATTAGAACACATTGCATATACTGTATTGTTCATTACATTTCTTAATAACTGTTATTCAGTTAAACTGACCCATCACATCACTGATGAGTTCTCAAATCTGATTGGTTAGAAGGTGTTGATTAATTTTCTATAACAGCAGTTCTATCTGTAAGGCAAATCACAAGTTTTAATGCACTCATCCTAATGCATTATCGTTTCTATAGTAACAGCTCATTGACAGGGACTCATTGACAGGGACAGTCCACATAATCTAAGACTAATAACAAGCAGGTTTAAAAATGTGTAGTGAAGTTTTCTGTATGCAGACGTGTATTTAACATTTAAGGGAAGCGTCTGGGGTGCCAGCGCTTTGTAATGGTCCATAAGTTTTCTGCCATGGGAGAGTCTTCAGGACAGAGAACTTTATGCTTTCCAGTTTGTCCTGGCTTTAAATGTTTTATGACCATTCCAAAATATGAAAGATAACTAAAAACAGATAAAAAAAAAAAACATGATCTGTTGTCCTTCAATTAATTCTAAAAAATGCAAACTTTGGCAAATTGTTGTAGTATAAGTGAAATAAAACACTTCAGGACCTTTTGTCATTGGAGAATAATCTAATAAAATAACTGCATCACACCACCCTGTCACTGATTATTTTCCTTTAGCAGCAGGCCCCGTCATGTTTTATACCTTATTTCCAATTATGTGTCACCCTGGATCTGCAAGGGTTACACATTATTTAGATAAGACCCAACTAACTATTCATATGAAAAAGAATTGAGATTTGGATTGCAATATGTTGTTTTTAGTCATGTTGATATATTTCTCTCCTCTCGCAACAATACAGGGTATTATTCGGCTAACACAGAGAATGTGCTAGAATTTGATTTCATCAAGTTGTGACTCAGATATGTTCTGGTCCGCTGGTGTTTTCTTGGGCACGTTTCCAAATATAAGTCATGTGAGAGCACTGATTTATACTGCACTGCTTCGACTAGAACTTACACCTGAGAGCAAGCATTCAACACAAGCCCATTATTCCTTTTAGAACTTAATGGTGCAAAACGTGACTGTGCTGAAATGAAATATTGCACATTAACTATGGAGGCTGTTGTGGTGAGTTTTTACTGATTTCTTTTTTTCATATAGTATATTCATTTTGACTAAACGGCACAGCATGTAATTGTATAGAGCTGTTCTCATCATGATAACTTCAAGTCAGGAGTTACAATATTTATATACAGGAGTAACAATATTTCAATACAATTTAGCTCCTACGTTTTTTCCAGATGTTCAGTCATGTCATAATATACCATTACACAAAAACATCATGTTGAGCTACACTGCTGCTGTAGTGGTTCAGTGAGCAGGCTGAGACAGGAGGACTCCCACTGATCTCTAATCAGTCTCAGTGAATCAGGCCTGCCAGGCGTCCTCTGAGGATTACATCACCCCGAGTACAGCCTGACCCAGCAACAGTTCTCCTGCCCAGCAGGGCTATATCACATATGCTAAGAGTAAAAGAGAGAGAAAGAACGAATTTTTCTGTTAGCATTATAGTATATGGGTCAAAAATGAAAAGGATTTTCAAGACTATAAAAAAAAAATTAAATGTCCTAAAAATATTACACAGAAATTAACTTGTACTTTTTTCTCACTTTTATGGACTTAACTATCATAACTCTCATAACTAACTATCATAACTAACAGCTATAGATAATATTAACAAAGCACACACTTTAATATTTAATGTGAACAAAGTAATTAGTTCCTATACTAAGATTTTTTTAAAATAATAAACCAAGCAAGTTTATTCTATCCATGAGTAAAATAGGTCCATGATAGACAACATAAACAAAAACTAACTAAAGTGGCAAATTTCATAAGTGACACTAAACGACAGGTTTACACATGGAGCCCAAAGTCAGTTGATTATCAAATTTAGTAACAACCTGTCATTTATAGTGATTTACACTCACTAACCACATTATTAGAAACACCATACTAATACTGGTTAGGACACCTTTTTGCTCGTGGCATGGATTCTACAATGGTGTGGAAACATTCCTTTGAGATTCTGGTCCATGTTGACATGATTGCTTCATATAATTGCTATAGATTTGTCAGCTGCACATTGGTGCTGTTTTTCTCCTGTTCTACCACATCCCAAAGGTGCTCTTTTGGATTCAGATCTGGTGAGTGGGAAGGTCTCTGAAGTGCACTGAACTCATTATCATGTTCATGGAACCAATTTGAGATGACTTGTGCTTTGTGTCATGGCAAATACCAAAAAGGTTTTTTTTTTATTATTATTTAGTGGAATTATATAATATTTATTCCTGTTAATAATTTTCTGTAGAATGAATAGTTTTGATTTAAAAAAAAAAAAAAAAAAAAAACCTTTGAAAGTCTTTGAAGCATGCATAAAATTGATGCAATTTTCTTGCCTCCACAGGAAATATTTTGAATCAGTTGCACAAATTGGGTGTGAATCTCCGTGGACACATACACTTCAGTATAAAAGACCATTACACATTGTTTCAACATGGATGCTTCACTGAATTGAATGACATCATCATTTGACCTAGATGCAGATGGCAGCATTTACTGGATCCATAAAAGGAACATTTCATGTCTTTTTTTTCCCAGCATTGCTCAGCAGCACTTTTGCTATTCCATACATATATACTAAAGTACACACAGCCCACTTTTGACAATAACTTGACATCATGGTAATCATTTCCTCAAGGTGATGTACGGCTGATATCTCTGACTGATACACAAACAACAATCATTACCAGTTGTTTGTTGTCGACACACTGATTTCACCATGTGCGATATACGCAGGTCTGTGTGTGAGGGCATCAGCTGAGCTCATTAGGAACAGTAGGAGTGAAGCTGGGAGGGAGTAAGGGTGATCTGTCCTCGGCCGTGCTGCACAGCGAGTTCTGAAGCGATGAATTATCATAAAATGAAGTCCAATCAGCCTGCACTGCTCTAATCTCTCACTCTGTGAGACCGTGTGATAGCAGTCAGGGTCAGCTGAACACATCATACCGGTTCATACTGCTCACTTCCACAGTCACCAAAGTGCAAGTGCTGACATAAGGTCTGTAAGTGGAGCGCTAGTCATGAGCCAGGCCACAGTCATCCTGCAGGGCCTTGATTTATATTCCACTGAAAAAAAGCTGCACATAACTTTGCCCTCAACCCTCTGAATTTTTCCTGGTTCAGTTTAAGGCAGTGCTGCAGAATGGCTCCCGGTTTTGCTTCATGACGAGCTTTATAATCAGCTGACGAGTTGAAACAGGAAACAGCAGGGACAAAGAGCAGAGCTCTTAAGTTAACGGGAAAAAAAATCCAACCCGAATTCAGTCATGTCACCATGAATCTGGGATAGATTAAGTGAAATTGATTCAATTTGCATGTATGGTGGTCAGATATGTGCCAATAAATCAAATAATTTTCTCCACCGTATGCTGCAGTGTGCCGTATGCCAAATGACTTTAGCAGGCAACTCCACCACAGGCATTAGTGGCTGATGATGATGATTGTGACAGCTAAATCTCTCTGCCAGTGCTCTGCCCATTGGTTATTAGTCACTAGGCATGCAACGATAATCAGGTTTAATGATCATGTTCCTAGATGATGTACCATGATACTCAAAAAACGCAATATATTTTATCAGTCATACTCCAACATACTATTGCTATACATGTGCAATTCTGGGAAGAATTTGTGCACTGCTGAGATTAAAGCAGTTTCCTTTAGGATTTTGGTTTAGTTTAAAGGCACCAAATGTATCTTTCTTGGCAAATGCCATCCACAAGGTCTGTTCACCAAATGAGAGTCCCTCATAAGTTAACATAGGCTATGTTCAGAGAGGCAGCTTAAATAGTTTTGTTTTTTTTTCTAGTTTGAGTAACAAAATATCGTGTAGAAATCTAACTTTTTCATGTCACTTAGTTACATGTGTGTTACATGTGTTTTTAATTAATCATCACTCAGTGAGGGCTGCTTTTGAGATCAGAAATTAGCACGACAACAACTCACAAGAAAACAAACATGAGGAATATGTTTAGAACCAAGACTGAACACTGATTTTATGTAAATGTTGGTATTTATGTTGGTAGCTAGCTAACTAGCTACCTCTCACCTGACTAACAACACTGTCTCACAATAACAATGTGAATATGCAAGCAAGTATGACTAAACTCTGAACAAACTAGTAAGATTTGATCACGTGTCATTAGCAATGTGGATACTCAGTTAAAAATAATGTGTGTGTGTGTGTGTGTGTGTGTGAGAGAGAGAGTGTGTGTGTCACAAATCCCCTCAGAGCACTGAACAAAGTGCATTGTTCATGCTATTATTGTTACATGATTTTGTTTTGGCCTTGGCCCTGTCTTCACCCCTGTGTTACCATTGGTTTACTTCAATTTTGTTCATCTGTTCTCTGTTTAGATTTTGATTTCTTAGTCTATTTATACCCTCCTGTGTCTTTGTCTCATTTTGAAGTCTTATTGTACTTTTGTACATTTCAAACATGAGACTTCTTTTCATGTTCTGGTTTCCTACTTTCATTTCTCACTTGTTTTCCTGCATTTCTCCAATGGTGCCAAAGCTGTAGCCATGTAAGTCAAGTGTATGCAGCAATGATAAAGACAAAGGAACTACTGTTGTCTTGGTCTGCTTTTATAAAACAGTAGCAGCTGCTGACATCAGCTGATATCCTGTGACACTCATTTTTACAGGGCCACGTTTTTACAGGGCCACATCACCCTTTTTAAAGCCTCTATAACTCAGAAACTAATAAGGATACAAGCTTGATATTGTGCATTTATTGGGATTGGTGACATTCTTTCCAGAAAGTATGAAGCAAATCTGAGATGGTCAGTCAGGAGGCCTACAGTAAAGAGGCCTACAGCAAACAAATATCATGTGGACAGCATACTAGACATTATGGTGCACATTGATAGGGTGTTCAGAATGTGAGGCTCATGCTGGTTACCTTTTGGTTACCAAAAACACAATTAAGTATAAAAAATATATATATGTGTATATATATATATATATATATATGTTTGCAATATTATTGCAGTAATGTGAAACATTATAAAGGTTAGGTTATTGACCTGAGAAGGTGATATACACAAATGTCTATTAGTGACCCAATGTTCTTGCACTGTGATTCCACAGGTGATGAACTTCATATGATGTGCTAAATGTGTTCAACTCTCTGGTTTCTGAGTTCAGAGGGTGTACTGTAAATTCAATTGTCAAAGGTGGAAAAACAAAGGCTGACTAAAGCTTTTGTTTATTGGTGACGTTTGTTGGTGCTGTGTATGAACATCATCTTGTGGCTTGAGAGTTATGTAGCCTGTAAAACTGTGACCCTTCAGGCATCTATATATGATTTATTCAAGTGCTACTAATGAGGATTTCTCTATTACTTCCCCTGTTTGTGTGTACGTGCATGCCCTCAAACCACCACTGAAAACTGATCAAACTGAGGCCGACTTGAAAACCCCAGAATTACATAATTGTGAACAAATGTGGTTTGAGCCAGTGAGCATGAGATCGGAGAATGATTAAATATTTAAGCTTCATCAGTGCAGTTCAGAGCATCTATCAGGGCCCACAGGGAAAGAACCGTACTCTAGTGCTGTGACTTTTGGTTTTTGAAGCTCTTTCTTTGCTAATTCTTGTGTAGATTATGTGGTTCTCTTTGTTATTCCTCATTTTTTTTATGTGCTGAGATGTTATCTGTGTTAAAGGGGAATTCTGGGAAAGGAAAAAAAAAAGCAACATTAAATGTGTTTTTTACATCTTCCCTAAAAATGCTTCTGGCCTGGTTAATGCTGTCAGCTGCGTTTTCTGCTGAACTGTGTTACATCACACAGAAAAAATGGAAAATGAATAGGGGATTGATTTCACATTTTTCCTGAAGTCATTTGAGTTTCTGAATACCGTAATATACATGTAGAAATTATTGTCTGGAATGTACTTGCTATCTGTGAAGTTCCTACCTGCTATCATATCATTGCACAAGGTGTTGAGTTATTGAATTCCTACACAGTTACTGAATGAATCTAGTATCTGAATCTAGATACAGTATAATGGAACATCTATGTAATATACAAAAATAGGAACTGCAAATAGGCATACCTTGCATTACATTGTAAGTAAAGTAAAACTTTAAAGGTATGGTCAGTGGTATTGGTGGCGTTGGCTAAAGCTGACTGTTTTAAAACTCAATTAAAATAAAGCACCACCCTTTAGTGTACCTTCTAAAACCATACCATGACTGGCAGCAGGATTCACAAGCACATAGTGATACTTAATTTTCCTATTTGGTTGGATTTTCGTGGCCCACTTGATGTGTTTCTTATCCCATTTACAGAGTCTAGGGTGCCATAGAAATGAGAGTTTCTACTGTGACTTGACGTTTTACTGTCACCTATTAGAATCTAAGGGGAATTTTGACAAATATAATAAAAAAGTGCCTTTAAATATCATTGACCCTACCTTTAAAAACTCTAAATATTATTCTAAATGTAGCCTAGTGCGTGTTTAAAATTTCAGATATCAGTGGAAGGAGTCTTTGAGCAATTTGTCCTGCACCATCTGTTCCCTGACCTTCACTATATCACTAAACCGTCACTGAATGACGAGCTTAAATAATGACCATCTATTGGCAGATGTGCATGTATTTATAACATCTTAGCAAAGCAGGTGAGAAAAATGAGCCCAAAATAGTTCATTTCATTTGTTGTGACTAAACCTCAGGTGGTGACGTGATAGCGAGAGCGGCCCACCATGCCCTTCCAGTTGTGAAATCAGAAGCAAGCATCCTCTAGGGTGCCAGATGTGACCACTAACCTGCTCCTTCCCTAGACAAGGCTAAGTAATGCACATGTTAGCAAGCATACACAGAGAGCAGAACCCCAATCGCTTAGGGCACACAAAGGCAATGTGGGACATCATGGGTCTTGAGTTTATTGCATAAGGCATGGCCACAGGTTGGGAATTGGATTATCATCCTCTGGGGGAAGTGGAGCAAATGCAAATGGAACTCGGTGCTGTTCCTGCTGTGGGAATAGAAGTGTTTCTAATGCATATATTATTATGACCCTCCTGCCTTAACTGGTTGTTACTGAAATAGTACATTGATGGTTGTGGTTATGACATTTTGTTGAGTTGCAGTAGGATGTTTTCGAAGGTTAGACCAGGTCAGCTGTATGTGGTCCTTTCTACTGCCACCTCATTCACACTGTATATTAAATAATCTATTTTAAAACTGACTATAGTCCCTCTGTCCTTGTTTGACAGGGTTGTGTCCATCTGGGTAATTTGATAAGAGCCATTTAGGCCTCACACACAGCCTGTAATGGAACACCTAGGAGACTTGCTAAGGATTCATCCATAGTTATAAGTGGGTCAGACAGAGAGATAGACATAGAGTGAGACAGAGAGAGGGAGAGAGGGTGGGAGAAGGAGACAGACAAATTCAGAAAGACACGCAGTGACAGGCTGAGAGAAGGAGAGTCTGCCTGCCTCTGTCTGAAGCAGTTCCTGCCCTTTTCCTTCCACTTTTCCTAAACAGGATGCCCATATTTATTATTCACACTCACTGACCCCCCTAAAACCCATCTTGGTCTGAGCAAGGGTCAAGGAAGGACCATAGCAATACATTTCCCTTGATTCCCTGGAGTCAGTGAAGTGTGGATTTCTGAAAAATACACACTATTTTCTCACTTTTTTTCTTGTTTCTTTTTATATGCCTTCACAGATAAACCTCCCCTTTCATGGACATGCTTTAGTGTTTGATCACAGCATGCCATGCCAACCCAGCTAACCTCCACTCTCAGATCTTCAGACTGCAGTGTAGCA
Source organism: Pangasius sanitwongsei (assembly GCA_037576675.1). Lineage (NCBI taxonomy): Eukaryota > Metazoa > Chordata > Actinopteri > Siluriformes > Pangasiidae > Pangasius > Pangasius sanitwongsei. The sequence goes on along the minus strand of CM075021.1, from coordinate 9,804,358 downwards.
TATATATACTCATCAAAGACCTGGTCTGATCCTAGCTCACCTCAAGAGAGTGTGACTGGGTCATGTACGCTGACCCATGTCTGGAAAAATGAAAGATTTCCAGCACTCTAAGTGATTAGCGATGACTAATCAAGTCGTGCCTAATGACAGAATGTTAATTACAGTGTGGTGGAAGTATCTCTCTGCTCCTATCTGTGATCACAGGCAGTTTGCATATTTGCAGTGTACCTGAAACAGCCCAGCAGGAGCTTTCCTTATCTCAGGCTACCCAGGATATGAAAGCACCACCACATTGTAGAAGTTCTGTGCATCTGCGTATCTGTGTATCAAAAGGTATAAGAGTGTTAACTCATGCATGCATATGGATTATTAGTTTAAACACTTATATAATTTTGGCACGTTTGAAGTTTGACTGATTTATATCTGTCAGAGGTTTGATGAATAATCACATTTCAAGTCTAATCATTCACAAAGCCTTGGTAGGGTTACATTGTCAAAAATGACTTAACTAGATGATCTTTATCTTTCAGCCTTTTTACTGTATTGTGAAAATTAGCTTGAAATGAGCTATTCTTATAGTGAATAGTTTAAAATAGCTTTCTTATAATCTTTTAATTAAAAAAAATACATCACGTTACAACATTTACATTTACATTTATGGCATTTGGCAGACGCCCTTATCCAGAGCGACTTACAATAGTGCTTTGAAGTCTATCAAAAATACATTCTGATATCGGCTCACTAGGTCACAAACTAGGAATACCATCAGTCCAAAACTCTGTTGGGGAGGTTATTTTTTTATTTTTATTTTTTTTTCTTCTGTAAGTGCTAACTTAAGTACTTTATGAAGAGGTAAGTCTTTAACAATGTCAACAAATGTTTGACATTGACCATTAAAAAACAAAACAGTTTGGATTACAGATTCCCTGCCAGAGGGCTCTGGATCTTCAGCTAAGCAATACTAGCTAAACGGAACTAACTATGATTAACATAAAAATGAATGCGTGTATGGAAATAATTACATGGCTTTCGTGTTCTTTGATCAGTGATCTAATCAGATCATTTTCCAACAGAGAGCTATAAGAACCATATTATGTGGAAAAATGATGTGATAACATCAGAGAATTCCTCAGGCTTCACTGATTGTGGGCATATTTTTAGCTATGCAAAGAACCTAACAGTCATTTGCTCCACGTGACACTCTCAATAAAGTTGTTTTTTTACTTTTGCAGTTACTCTTAAATCATTTCTTGGTTTATTAGGTGTACCATTTAACTGGCCATTTTATCAGATAGACCTACCATACTGAGTAGATGCACTTTCCCTCGAACACTCTATCACAGGACCACCCTTAACCAGATATTATTTGGGTTGTGTACCATATAACCACAAGGGACAAGGGAGGTGTGCTTAATAAACTGGCAACTCAGTGTCCACAACAGTAGATAATATTGTAAATGATGCCTTTTTTATATCATGGGATTAGTACATTATAAATCAATATATCACTGTATATGTACCATAGGATATGATGGGCTCATGAGTGCACAAACTGTACAGTTTGCAAAGCTAATACACAGTATGCTACATTTAAATCTGAGTGATCTAGTCTAATCTAGTCTAATCTGTCTCATGCCTGGATTTTCCGTAGAGCTTCGGACAGAAGGAAGGCTGGGAAAATGGGGGAGGGCAGGTTATGTATGCATGTACAGTCAGGTCCATAAATATTGGGACATCGACACAATTCTAACATTTTTGGCTCTATACACCACCACAATGG
>CM075021.1:9800746-9802478 GCA_037576675.1 Pangasius sanitwongsei | reverse complement strand
ATTGTGGTGGTGTATAGAGCCAAAAATGTTAGAATTGTGTCGATGTCCCAATATTTATGGACCTGACTGTATGTCTGCGTTCACCACATGATCAAAGCTGAGGTTTGCGTTACGATGGTGGAGCAGTTTCAGTAAGATTAGCAGACTAAAGAGAAAACTATGGGGTCATGAGCCAGAGTGAGCTGATCAGCAGCATTGATCTAGTCCTAATCAATGGTGCTTAAATAAATGCATCCAACAGGCGAACTTCAACTAGACTGTTTGTTCATCTTGTCCTCATCTGGTCGGAGAAGGTACATCATGTTCCCTCCTCAAGAGCGCAGCCTACCAGCATGTGGGTGGGATAGACTCTGAAGGGTCAATCACCAATCACTTCAAGAGCCAAATGCTCCAACCTTCTCTCAGTGTTTTGTCCAAATAATTCTCTCTATGTCACTGCATAACTATACTGCAATGAGGGTATCACTTACTAAGCTTTGGGACTCGGACAAAATAAAAGCAACTGTCGTGCAAGAAGTGGACTAGAGGAGCTCAGATGAGTAATTGTTCAGGTACTCATATCAACAGCAAGCCCAAACTGACCCAGTAGGATTGAGGGATTCTCAAACTCTTTGCAGTCAGGGATCCCTGTAGCCATTAAAAAATTCACAGCCCTCCTCAGCACAGCTTTATTTGACCAATTATTGATTATTCAAATGTTACAATGCTCAAATGCAAATGTTCAAATGTTACAATACAATGCCATTCTGTCTATTTTTATAGAGCTTTTTGTTCCTGAACTTTCCACTGATAGAACACATTAGGTCCATGTTGACATATTTATAGGACTTGTTTTTTTTCTTCAGTTATTAAAGTTTGTATTAAACCCATTTTAAAGGGACCAGTCAAACAGGCTAATAACTATAAGAACTTAATGATAAGTACAACTTTGGCAATGGTTTTGGTTTCTACTATTGGGTTTCCACCCCTGAGGTTCCCTGGACTCCACTTTGAGGACCACTGCAATAAACATCTATCTGATAATATTTAATTGGGAGGTTTATCAATGTTATGACTGTTGCATGATAATATTTTATGGCTGTGTGATATCTGATAATGTTATGATGTAAAAGCTGGTTCTGACTTGCCAGACAGTATTTGAGAATCATGATTCACCTGTTCTTGAGTACAGACACTGTGAACAGTGTGTAAGATTGTTATTATTTTTTAGAACTGACAGACTGATAGGGCATGAATCATTGGCCGTCTGCTCGCGAATGAGCCGATTATATCAGTGTGTTCATGCAAAGTGCCCTGCAAGCACATAACACTTTCACACCATCCGTCATGTCCCCGTGGCAACATGATAACTGCATAACGTTACATAAACAATGTTGGAGCCAGGAGCTGGTGTGGGAGGCCAGCGGCTATAAAAAGCTTCAGTGAGTGATCCACCTTTTAGCACTTGTGTTTCTGGAGACTGGTTATTAGGCGTGGGAATATGTGGGAATTGTGAAATCATGTAGTGCCCACCTTCCTGTTTTTATGGTTATTGCTTTGATCATAAAAATAGCTCATGTTACAGTCACTGATAGTTATTATGATAGTCTGGTTGCATCTCAGTGACAATATATACCCGTGCCTGAGAAACTGATGTGTCTGAGTGTGTAGTGTTGAAGCTTGAGAGATGTGAGAACTGAAAGAGGCCTAGTTGCCTCCTGACAGAACTATGATGCTGGTTCATGTTCTAAAT
>CM075021.1:9780746-9795746 GCA_037576675.1 Pangasius sanitwongsei | reverse complement strand
CAATAGGTAAGCAGTCAGTTCCCCGAAGCAAGGCCACAACTTCCCAACTAGCATCCAAACTGAAGCAGCTACAGACAGATGCACTTCTATTTCTGGAGAGATGATATTGTCCCATCCGAGTTTCCATTTATGTCTCCATTTATGGGCTCATTAAGGCCCAGGGAAAATTCATTTCTACCAATTCTTCATTTTGAGCACAAGCTTCAAATATGGAAAAGATTATGAAATCTCGCTAATGGTTTTGAATGCATTAAAGTTTTGAATTGTGTTGTGTGATGTCAATTTGGTCAATCCTTTTTAGCATAGTGTCTCCACTGCACTAATCACACTTTTAAAAAAGGCTCATTCCAGTCTACAGTTATAGCACATGAATGTGAAAAGAGGTGACCCAGGCTGGATGTGTGATCCTGTCAATCTGGATCCCAGGTTCCAGCCTATGGCAAAACAAACACCACAGAGTGTTAAGCTTGTCATTTCTGCCAAACACCCTCAGGTAAGGAAGGCTCCACACACACACACACACACACACACACACACACATACTCTATCTCCTACTTTATTACAGCAGCCTTTCAGGCCAATGACTTGACCATGTCAAACAGAATCACTGAGGTAGGCATGGTGTGTCTGCAGTCCCAGCAGGGGGCTGGGGTGTGGAGTGCAGTAGTCCTCAATGCCCCCCAGAGCAGTACTTCAGGAATCTGGGAAAATACAGGCAGAAAGGCAGAGAAAGAGAATTAATCTTTCAAGTGCCGTGACTATGCAACCATCTCTGTGATTAAATATGATGCAGGCAAAATATGGAGGTAAAGCTGCCTAAAATTGCAAGGCAGTAATATACTGGAGAAAACTGTTAAGATTTCAAGTTTCTGTCTCCCTCCCACTGGTGTTTGGGTGCTGAGCGGAGTGTCACGTTTTTGGGTGATGTTATTCTGGAGTGTTGCTGATGCCATGTGACTGCCATCCCAGTACAGTGAGCTGCAGACTGCACATGGAAAGCTTTTATTAGACTGCAAGCTGGAATTGGTATGAAACTAAAAACAAACATGCACACGTACGCCAACACACACCACTTTCCCCATGCTGCATTTCTTTTTCACAAAAATCCAATGTTAAAGTAACTGTATATCTAATTCAGCCAATAATAACATTTTTTATTTATTTATTTATTTATTTATTTATTTATTTATTTATTTATTTAATAGGTGGCACTGTGACAAAGCTCCAGTGTCCTGAGTTTTGCAGGTTTTCCGCATGGATTGGCTATACTAAATTGCCTGTTGGTGTGAATGTGTGTGAGTGTGTGTGTGCATGGTACCCTGTGATAGACTGGCATGCCATCCAAGCTGCCATGCATCTAGTGTTCCTGGGATGAGCTCCAGGTCCACCGCAACCCTGACCTGGATAAAGCAGTTACTGAAGATGTTCATTGAAGAGGTTCATTCAAACATTTATTCATTCATCTTCATCTTTTTCTGATGGAGACAACTCATTCTGACCCCATCTCATGTAAAAAAAAAAAAATCAAAAACCATGTGAGGGCAAATTAACGGCAGTCCACAGTGTGATTGGACAATCACTTAACACATAATGTGCTAGCTAGTTGTGTGTTTTGTCTTTTTCATTTTAATACATATTTATGTGTGACCCAGTGTGTGTTAAAATAGTGCATAGTTAATTAACACATTGTTTCTTATATAACTTATATAATACACAATGCATAGACTTCTTCCCACTTTGTTTACAAAGCTTTAAGCTTTTCATACTGACATATTCACTAAAGTGCATGCCAGTCTTTTTGTTTCTTCTTCTTGCTTTCTGCCACACTGTTGGATCATATTGCTGTCTTTAATGGACTGACCCCCAGAGTGACTAGACGTTGCATGGAAAGAGAGACAGACAGAGGAAGAGAGGGAGTGCGAGGTAGAGATGAACAGGTTGTCTCTCTTTCCTTTGAACACTGGCCCTGCAATCTGGGAAACAGTATCCATCATGACCCTGCCCAGGCTTTGAAGAGACACCCCTGCTAGTTCTGGCCAGGGGCGCTGCATTAATAATTGAATAGAAGGGATTCGACAATGCCACACTTCCGCTTTTCAGAAACATGCTGGGACTTCTCAGTTACAGTTTATGACTGGTGAAAATGGAGATGCATAGCTGCCTCAAGTTGAGCTAACAAAGACATCGAGTTAGCCTGGGGTTCAGTTCATACAGATATTAGGAGGGTTGTGTTCTGGCCATGGCTCATGCCTGCAGCAGGCAACTGGGTACGGTATTGTCTGGTGCTGCTGCCATCGATCAAGAGTCTGAGTTTCAGAATTCCACTCTCTCCTTGTCATTACCTGACTCATCCATTTTGTTTGGCTTTTGACCATGAGCCAAACCAGAGACCACCCCCTCCAATACACACAGACACACACATGGAGTAATAGCCTATTATGTGTCTACTGACCTTGAAAAAAGCATGACATTCTTAGAGTCTCAAGGCTCTGAGTAATGAAAATGTTTTCCATGGCCTCCAATAGGTCATTTTATCAGGGAAAATGCTTTCATTTATTATTTCCTCATATTTTCTGTTTTTGAATTGTCAAAACTGCTGTGATAAGCAGTGCAAATCCACTCAATAAACTGATTGAATGGTCATAATCTTTTTTGACGTTGTGACATGAGAGACGTTAGACATTGTGAAAAGTGACAGCTCTTAGCCCAACACGGCTGGGTCTTGCCCTGAGGCCTTGTGTTTGGTTTGGCTGTGATTTGATGTTGAGCTACATGCAAAGTGATGAATGTATGCAATGACTGACACCTTCTTTTCAAGTATTTGTATTCTCATGCCACTGCTATTGCAAAGGAAACAAAAGAGCCATTAACTAACGTATATGTTAAAGTGGTAAGAATAAGTAATAGAATAATACATTTGATTAGACATAATTAAAGTCAATAATGCTATATGGTTTTACAGTTGGATTGGATTAAGTTACAATGTCTATCAAAAGAGGAGACAGAGAGAGACCTAAGATGACCCATGCAATCCTTCTTCTTAAATCTCTAAAGTAGGCAGCCAGGCTGCGATGCGAAGCCAAAGTCATGCTGCTATCAGTCCACATTTGCATTAGGAGTCTATAGTGCATGACAGGAGCTCGCCTGCAGTTTCAGTTTCACAAATCTCTGCAGTGAAAAAGAGTCGTCTGTGCAGCTCAGCGTCATGCTGCTGCCTCTCTGTCAAAGCCTTGTTAACAGGGAACCCTGCCAGTCTCTTTCAGTTTTCTGTCTCTCAGCCATTAAGCGCTCACACATACCCACACACACAGACACACACACACACATATACATACAGTACATATACACATGCACAGAGAGAGAGAGAGAGAGAGAATGCACACATACAATTAAAGCAAAAAATGCTGCATTCTAATAATGCATGCTCAGGACCAGTATGTACAGGTGCTCAGAGTAAAACATTTTAGAAATCAGGAAATTTACTCCTATAATTAGGCCTAAGAATGGGAGCAAATTATCACACTTCTTTCTTAAATGGGCAAGGAGTGCTTCATAGGTGTATTAGTGGGTTGAGCACCCACTAATTTCCGCACTCTACTAATGAGGCGGGAAAACACCCTGGATGGGACGCCAGTCCATCACAGGACACAATGTAATATGTGGAATTTAGATTATGAATAAATGTACATTTCAGTTGGAAAGTGCTAGCCAGTTAAGCAGCATTTTCTCACATGCTCACTTATTAGAGTCACTTTTTTCTGTGGCTAAATCTCAAATGGATTCTATCGGGCATATTGTGCACTATTTTGGGTCTACAGCATCATTAAGTTATATCCTACAGTACATAGTAAGCATATAATAGCAGTCATTCTAATAATAAAATTTTTATTTAATTAAAAACCAAATGTTATTTCTAAATACGAACATTTCGTAGCTGCAGTGTACAGTACAAAGAAACATATTTTTAAAAATGTATCCCAGCCTTGAAGGAAGTTGGGGTCAGAGCAGACCCCAAGGACACCGGTGGGATCTGAACTCTCAACTTTCCAATTAGTGAAAAGCCACCACTGCCCACAAAAACATAGAGATATTACAGCATCCCAGATAGGAGGTTATGGGGCTCAACCTTTTTCCAGCCATTGTCTAATAACCAATAAACATGTCTCCTGCTGTCCCACTTCTTAAATTGCAGTGTTGCTCTGCTCTTATGACCCATTCCTGTCATTGTGTTTGCCTTACACAGTCAGGTCCTGCCTCTCCATTGTAAACTGAGCCACAGTGTAGTTGGCCTTAATAAGGAACTGAGCCTTTAGGCGCCCACATATGTCCCTGAAACAGCTCCACAGCTTCCACATTTCCAGCTGCTAATAAAGCCATTTCCAGCTCTGGTGATGGACACAGTCTGACCTCTGTCCTGAGTGGGGGGTCCGGCAGCTGGATTGAGAAAAGTGAGGTTCTTTCAGCAAAGAACAAATCCTCACACACACAGCCTCTCATTCCCTCACCAGGAGTCTGTCACAGGCCGTGAAACAGTCCACTTCATCAGGCAAATAACTACGCTGGAAAACACAGGGTGCCTCTTCTGCTGCCACTGCTGCTTCTGAAGTCATTAATTACTCCAGGCCAGAGTCGGATGCTCAGAGTATAGACTGTGTGCCACTGAAAGACCCTTTGAGCTAAATGAGGTCATGGCAAGGAGCCGGTCAAAATCCAATGACACTCATGAAGAGGCAATGGCACTCCGACCTAATCAAGCTATGCAGGAGCTGGGAACTCGGAACTCCAACACGAACACAACACTATGCATGGATGAGTAGAAGGAGGCTTCAGGTGATGGGTGATGGTAAAAAGGGCAATGCAAGGGTCTTCTGGACATTGTCTGGCTGTCAGCAGTGGCCTCAGTCTAACTTTTGACCCCAAGGGTTCATTAGTCTGTGCTAAGAAAAACATGTAGGGGGTGGGGACTCACGGTGGTCCACTGTCGGGTTCTCTGTAATGGATAGCAGAGCAAAGCTGTCTGGTGCCCTATTACTGAGGGTCTGTAATCAGACTTCTTCAGATGAGAGGAAGTTCAGGCCCTATTGGTCTCGTGTCAAAGCTCAGTACACCCTCAGGCTTAAAATCACTGAAAAATTAGTCCATATTTAGCCAGCAAGGACAACTCAAGTATTGTGAGAGACTGTAGTTAGCTGCTGGGATTTCTTTTTTTTTTTCAATCCATGTCACAGTGAGGTCATAAGGCCCTTCTGTCTTTCATGCAATTCAATTAAGGGGCTTAGTGGACATAGTGTCAAACCAGCTTGAGTGTTTTTCAGGCCTTTACCAACCAGGTCCAGAGGTTAAAGAAGAGGCACAGAGGACAGTTGGGTGGATAGGCATCTCCTGTGAACTCAACCATGAAAATTCAATCTGGATTTAAAAAGATGTATTGATTGAAAGTAATGAAATTGGAATGGGAATGATGCGGGTGCAGACGGTGCAAAGTCTCAGTAGCTAGGACATGTGGGCAGCCTGCTAGGACCCTGCATTGTAGCACCTTTTGCATTTCTGGATGAGCCTCTGAGCAGAAGAGCTTGATGGACCTTCTTGGTGCCAGTGGACATAAACAGATCTTTTAACTGATTGGGTGCAAAGTCACGTGGTTCTGTATACCATGCTGGCTGAAGTAGCCTAGTTGAAAATGCTTAAACAATTGGTGACCTTCAATTTGCATGCCATGATATATAGATGTGTTGACAGATTAAATAATGCTGCACAGACTTTGATCTATCATCAATAAAAGGTTTTGGTAGTTGGAAGAGGTTAAAAAAATTCTTAAAAGCTGATTCTTTTTCCTCATTAACTGAATTTCAAGTGGCTTGGTTTTATTGCTGCTATGAATATAAACTTGGGCCATAAAACTACCATTTACGAAAACAAAACAATGAGCAGAATATCTCTTGAGTTTGACCAACAGTGTAACTGAGCAATGGAAAGACTTTAAAATGCCCCAACTCTCTCCCTCTCTCTCTCTCTCTCTCTCTCTCTCATAAAAATACTGCCTGCCACCTTATTCCCCAGAGCAGGGGAGAGTTTCGACAAATGTTCCCAGAGTTCTGAGAACATTGGACATATGCCTTTCATTATAATATATTGGAATAATATTACACACTAATATCCCACATTCTGGAAGGCTTTAATTACATTACCTCCCCCTTAATGAGACATTAGTTTTAGCAGATGGAGTCCTTGCTACTGTAGGGATTGCGTTAGAACTGGAGGTGGCATTTATTTTCTGTAGTGCATATAATGCAGGCAGAACATAAAATCAAGTACAATTCCCAGTCACGTAGGAAATACTGTATGGCTTAAACTGATCCATTTAAAATGATGGATGTGAGGTGATTGGCTCTTACGTATTAGATCTTGGCATATAAATTTTCTGTTATGTCATTTAACGCATGGACACTTTCAGTACTGTCACCCATATGCACCACAGCTGATACACGATTGAATTGTCAGACAGAATTGTTGTGGCTCTTCTGTATATGATGTTGCACCTTGTTAACTTCCATATTGCTAATTAGGAGGGGCCATAGAGCTTTTCCCCAGGGTCTCTCACACTAGTGACACATACATGACAAGTCCAAACTATAAGACAATTTCTTACTTTCTACACTCCTCTGAATTTATAACCTAGGCAAAATCTGTAGTCTGTCCAGCTTCCACAAACCTCGCCCAAGTGGGATTGTTCCTGAGCAGCAGCACTCATGGGGCCTCCCAGAAAGGCTGTTTGTGCATGGGGGTTGGGCGATAGACAGGGGGTAATATGATATTGGACATGCAGGGATTTATGAAGGAGGAGGACAAGCGCAAAAGAGGATGAAGTGAAGAAGCGATGTGTTAGATTAGTCTGGCAGACGTGTGTACATTTCCAAATAGGTTAACATTTACTTGCATTTCATTTCTTCTTGCACCCCAACATAATTTTCCTAAGCCAGTTATAACCAAAAAAAAAAAAAGAAAAAAGAAAAACACTTAGGCATGCAGGCCTAATATACATACTAATATAATCAAATAGTAGGTTTGGAAAGCTGGTAGACCCAGCAGCTGTGTTTGTACTGAGAAGGACCTGTCCACACACACAAGATATGGAATTTTATAGTTTGCACTCCAGCATATTTATAAAATAAATCCAAGATCAATGTTAAATGTTGCCAACAATGTTAGCACATTTCCCAAATTGCATAGACATGCTAGCAGGCTAAATGCCCATCCCTAGTTTTGATTTTATTTCGCTTAGTTAGAATTTAATTCGCTAACCCAAAAACCTTTAACATTTCTGGTTTGAAACAGTTAGGGATGATTTCTTTGTGTTTTTCTTCTTAGCGAAATGTTCGTATATGTGTTTTTTTTTCATTCCCTGAACCAGTTCATAGCCCTTTTGGCTTTTATTCTTAATGACATTAAACAAGCCAATAACCAGAGCACAGGGGACTATAGCTCCCCAACCTTTGGTTTCTGTGAAAGTCACAGTCTAATATCATGTGATGGAAATGTAAATCATAGTATGGCATAATGATAATAATAATGATGATGATGATGTAATACAATTTGACACAACTTCACCGAGAAATGCTTTCCTTTCAATTTTGTAACATAAGTATGTTGTTTCAGTCCAGGCAACTGTTAAATATTTACATTTAATCATTAAAGAATGTTATTTTGATTTGTCTACTTCAAAGGCTTTACTGTATCATGTTTTGTTGCCATAAATGAGGCAGAAAATGTGATATTAAATATTAAAATGTGTTTCTAATATGGCTCTCCAACTCAAGCACCAAGAAATTGTGAAGAAAAAAACTTTTGGTACTCTCTATGCAGTGAGTGAAACTGAATGAACCTTGTTCCTCACATGTTCCTCTGCACTGTTTATTGGGTGTAATGCTTATCATATCTGAACAGTCAGCCAAGGCAAAAATAAAGACGGAGAGAAATGTCAGTGCAGTAAATATGAGTGAAAATATCAGTGGAAGTAGTCCACTGATCAGTCCAAGCTGTTCTGTTATACTGCAATGCTCATACTATACATTTCCTGGTCTATGCTGTTATACAGATTGACAGAAATGCTGGAAATGAACATGTCATAACATGCCTCAACATGTTCAGTAGCATGTCTGCTCCTGACTAAATAAAGCAAGGCAAGATCTTGTTTTCAGACGAGCATGAATAGAGCATTTCATGAATCCTGGCCATTGCCAGCACAAAATGCACTTTTTATGGATTATGCTGACATCTGGTGGAGATCACAGCCACTGAAACCATCATTCAGAGGGTCTTAGCGGGGTCATCATACCTTTCGTACCTAATCATCACAGTTAATGCAAGGTGTTGTTTTCCCTTGTTTTTATCAGTCATACTGGGTATCTGGCCCCTTGGCATATCCATTTTCATTTTCATATGTTTACATATAAAGCTTTATATGGCCTGGCACACACATTTTAGCTGCGCCTCTACTTTAAGTTACTGGTTCTGGTCTTATTGCATCCATCCTTAAATTCAGTTTGGTCACTCTGACCTCGTTTGATCTGGATAAGATCTAGGTCAGTGGTTCTCAAAGTGGGGTCTGTGAAGCATAGCCAGGAAGTCTGTGATTTTTTTTTCACATTATTATTATAATCCATTATTACTAAAGTTATTATATTTATTATTAATTTTGTATAGTTATTAGCCTGTTTCACTGGTCAGTGAATTGACTGAGTGTACTCCAACCCAATAAATCAAGAACAAGTACTTGACATTGTGGTCTTTCAGTGGAAAGTATCAGGAATAGAAATCTCTATGGCTCTAGTAAATAGACAAAAATGTACACATTTCTATAAAAAATTTTGTATAATAATACCAATTGTACAATAATTCATGAAATAAATCTATACTGAGGGGGAACATTTGTTTTACAGTAAAGAGGTCCCTGGCTACATATTGTTTGAGAACCCCTGATCTATAGGCCTTTAGCCTGTATTATTATATACAGGTTTTTTCTTTTTACTATATTCATATTTTTCCTTGGATTATGAATTTCTTAAAATGTTGTACACATTAAACAAAACAAACCAAATTAATAGTCCAGAATATAGTCTATATGAATATAGTCTGTATAATTTTAAACAACTGAGCCATATCACCAGCCAGCCAGTCATCGTATAACTATACAATACACACATACACACATACACGGCGAAACTATAAAATACACACAAACACACTTTCTCCACTTTCTCACTGACTCAAGTGTACTTCTCAAGAACAGTTTATGCCCAGGTCTCACAGTGTCTTCAGTAGATAATCTCACCTCCACACTGTAGACCTAAGAACAGCTCCTGTAATCATAAAAACTATAATGCTTACAGTTAATATCCTTTAAACACACTTTGACTTTATAGTATACACTTGTAGGTGAGTAATGATTTATAAACCCGCTATCAGGTGTCACTCAGAAGAAGATGGGTTTCCTTTTGAGTCTGGTTTCCCTCTCAAGGTTTCTTCTTCATGTCATCCTGAGTTATTTCCTTGCCACTGTCGCCTCTAGAACACATAAATATACCTCTACAAAGCTGCTCTGTGATGATGTCTGTTGTTAAAAGCACTATGGAAGTACAAGTGAATTTGACTATTTACATTTGTAATGTGTATCATTGCTAATGAATTCAGTTTACATTTAGGTTTATTTACACACAACTCAGCAGCAGATAACAGATGGACAAGGCCACAGCATATTTGCAATTTTGGTCCAGCAGAGGTCTCTAAAACACATCATCTCTAATTAACTTGTGTCTCAGACGCTGGTGTGAGCTGAGATGCAGTCTAATGGTGCTGCTCTCTAAGAGTCACACCGAGAAAACCACTCAGTTTTCACTTCTCTGGGAGTTCATTTACACTAATCGTTCTCCGATTATAATCACTATTTCTCTTGCTGAGTCTTCTCATAGTCAGCACTGTAATGTGACAGGATGTTGTGTATAAACGCAGAGACGCTGTGATTCCTGAGAGACGGCTTCTTCAGCTGAAGGTAAATAGTGATGAAGAGGCTGCTCACTTTCTTATCTTTCCTGTGACATTTACTAAACACTGCACTTTTACAAGCAAAAGGACAAACTAGTGCAATGTTAGAAGAGTTGCTGAAACCTGTTCCATGATTTGTAATGTTTAAAGTCATTTAACAAGCAGTATGATCACCAATTATGTTTTCAGTGTTAAAATTTTCAGATGCTTTCTAGATGAAGATATTAGATACACACCAAGACTGTTCATTAAAACTAGGATGTGTCTCTAATCTTCCTCTTGTCTCTTGTACCCTTGTAAATTGGCTGTGTTCCTCATGTAAGGCAAAACACTACGGGTGAATATGGTAAATATTTAAAAATAATCCTTACAGGTATTTGTGTGTGTGTGTGTGTGTGTGTGTTGGATATTTTTTTTCCCATAAAATTTAAATTTCTTTGTGCAAATGAGGCTTTTGCATACATTTGCATATTTATTCAAACCAAAACTTTTGGTCTTTTGATGCTATTAGAATTAAAATGTTTATTTCACTGTGAAGCCACTGTTAAGGGAAACACTGTCGAAAAAAAGTTTGCTGGAAAATCATGTCATTATTGTTTAACTAAGAAAACACCATTCACATTTCTTTTTGTCATTTTTCAGCATAAAATCGAACATAAATCCAACAATTATCAGTATGCTGGGAAATTCCTTTTTGTAAATACAGATCATCTAGAAACTGATATTTTTTTCTGAATATAGAAAAGGAACTGATTTTGAAGGGAAAACTGTTTTAAATAAATAATTTTATTTCATGTGTTTACACTCTAGTTAGTGGGGTTGATAAGATTTATAAAGGAAATTGACAGGTATGTCATAATGACACATAAATTAACATATATGGCATAATGTATATATCAGGAGACAAGCTTTTCAGGGATATATGACATGACATTTCAGAAAATGTGGTGGACGCAAGTGGACAAAACAGTGAAATTTTTGTTGAGTTTTGCTATTTTAGTACTACGATTTAAGAATATGCATATTATTGATGAATTTATCCAAAAACCTGAAAAAGGATGGAAGTGACCATCACTGACATGAAATCATTTTTACCTGTAGTGTCTGGACCTAATAAACTAACCAGTCATGCTAACAGCGTGATGTAGAATTTATCCTAATTATATCCCACAATGCACCAAGAAAAAATAAAGGAAGAAGGTATGTCCTATTCTCTTGTTATTCTTTCCTGTGTAGCGTACTACTGGAGCAGCCTGGCTACTATAGCTAATTACCTCTTAATGCAAAGCAGCCATAAAGATTTATTATATTTTGCTGATAAGTTTTGCATGTGTCCTCAAAAACAGCCTGTGTTTATTTTTTTTAAAAAAAAGATACATGGCAGTTGGATTCTTCTTATATGTGTAGTTAGCACATAATTTAATATTATTTCTTATTTGGTGTTACGGAGGGGAAAAAAAAGACATTTCACATGCCTGTGTGAAGGTGTATCAGTAGACACACACGATTCTGCATAAGCATAGATTCTGCTGCTATGATGCTAAATGTGTAGCTTGTTTACAACAAAAGTTTTGCAGTTGATAAAACTAGTCCCCTCTTATGGCCTAATCAGGGCCCTCACTTATCATAGACATTGATTAATGATGTACAAAACTAAAGGAGGAGTTAAGACACATCCACTGTGTTTGGTGAGTAATGGAGTGGTCTTGGTTACTCTTTATGTGGTTCAGGTTTGTTGGCACAGAACTGGAGTAGAACAAGGGCCAGGGCTTAAGGACTGGACCTGTTGGACTTGAGATGAGCCATTCTTTGGCATTAATGTAATGTGATTTTGTCTTATGTGTGTCATTCTGCATAACTGTACATCTGGGTTATGCAGGTTATGCTAGATATTTTCAGGCTTAACTTTTTGATAGCGTCCAGTCTGTGGGTCAGTAATGCCTTAAGCCACAGTTCCCCAGAGCAGCGTTAGAGCTCAAGAATGCTTTTAATGTGAGAGCTGGATCGCCCTCAATGTGCCTGTCATCAGAGGCACTGGGACTTCTTGCATCCGGAACGCACTGTGCTTTTCAAGCTGCAGTCACGCAGGGTGTTTTCTCGAGCATTACATTTTCATTAGCTTTTCAGTATGAATAAATAAATAGTATTTGAATAGTTTAAATTCAGGATAGATTCCAGTTGGTCACTGAATTGTGTCCTCTGTCAAATTCCCTCCATCCTCCATCCCGCTTATCCTACACAGGGTCACAGGGGAGCCTAGAGCCTATCCCAGGGGACTCAGGGCATGTGGAGAGGACACCCTGGATAGAGTGCCAACCCATCACAGGCCACAACTGCACACACATTCACACACAGACAATTTTGGAAATGCCAATCGGCCTACAACACAAGTTTTTTTGGACTAGGGGAGGAAACCAGAGTACCCAGAGGAAACCCCCGAAGCACAGGGAGAACATGCAAGCTCCACGCACACAGGGCGGAGGCGGGATTTAAACCCCTAACCCTGGAGGTGCGAGGCAAACGTGCTAACCACAAAGCCCCTAAGTCAAGCTCCTTTTAACCATTTTTTTTTAAACCATGAAAATTTAACAAAGGCGAGTTGAAATGGGTTTTGCATACGTCCATTCATTACAACAAATTCAAACTTGTCAAACAGGTACACCTATGATCACCTACACGTAGGATCAGATATTCAGAGTGAAACAACCAAAATTAATTTCCCTCTTGCCTCTTAGGACTCTCTCAGGTCTGATTTGTGGTTATTTTTCTTTGTTTTATTTAATTTTGTCTCCATTCTTTGGTAGTGTCTTGCAAAATCCTCTGATCTCAGCCATTCATTAAAATAGACTCCTCTTTTCAGTAGTTTGAGTTCATAATCCCACACCTTCTATTTTGCTGTTTGGTAACCATGGGTTAGGTAACAATTAGTCTGCATTATTTAATATTATGTGGGTTGATCAGCATGCAAAATGTATTAGCCGTATTGTGCCTCCACTGTGGATTCAGCAGAGCTGTCAGTGTGGTACACAGAAACAATGCTACAGAAATGCTGGTCCTCATCAGGAAGTCAACCTGTTTCCTTAGGCAGAGGTCACTTCCTATGTAAGCAGACGTGCTGCTATTGGGCTGAAAGTGTGTAAACCTTTTAATAATGGATTCATCTTTAGGCACTTTTTTCTGTCTTTGGTGTCTTATTATTAAAGCTACTGTGTGTGGGATTTTAGTATTAAAAATGAAATGTTCAATAGTGATGTTCCTGAGGTGCTGACAATCCAGTAATAATATTTCACAGTCTGTGCTGTGTCAGAAGTGTCTGGAATTGGCAGGAAATTTGTACACAAACATTATACAGCAGCTGAGATACTCCAAACTTTATCATGTTCCAACTTTAGGCATGAAAGAGGTCAGGCTACAGAGTGACAGACAAGAGCCCAGGCCAATCAGGGTAGAGAGAGAGTAAGAGTGTGAGGCAGAGAGAGAATCCAATGTAATCAAATAAGAGGAAAATGGATTCAGGAGTGATGGAATGTTGGCATTTTTTTCTTGGTGAACAGGTATGCCATTTAGTTGTTCTCGAATTTGGTGGGAAGCTAGTGAATAATAGTCACATGATTTACCCTCACTGTGGAATTTGTATTGTTCAAGATATTTTAGCTAAGCTTTAGGTCATGTACTGCAGAATGAGCACAGTTACACTGAAGCATCAGCAGTGTCAGCATGAGAACCACCTGTCTGATTGTAGCTAAAAGCTCTTGCTGAAAGTAAGAGATTTTGCTTTTTTTTTTAGCTAATACTCAGTAACTGTGACAGTCTCACTGATTTTCATTCATCTTCAGTAACAGCTTTATCCTACAGCAGGTCATGGTAGATCTGGAGCCAGTCCCAGTAACACTGGGTGAAAGGTGGGAGAGTTTACCCCACAATGGATCACCAGTCCATCACAGAGCACCATTCACACCTAGAGGAAATTTAGTGGAGTCAATCTGCTCATTTGCATGTTTTTGGATAGTGGAAGGGACCCAAAGGAAACCCATATGAACACAGGGAATTTATCAGAAAACCATGCAGACAGTAAAGCAGGCTCAGGATTGAGCCAGTGACTCGGGAGCTGTGAGATGGCAATGCTACCCACTGCACCATTGTGCCACCCTGACATTAATGTGCACAATAAAATAAAGCTCCTAAATCAGACTACTTACTATAACCTTAGAGTACTTGGACTATGTCCCAACCCGTATACTACTGTGTTAAAAGATATATCAGTACACCTTTGGATTATGCGTTTTTGGGCGCATCCTTGAATTCTCTCAGTGTGTAGTGATGTGGCACTGGCAGCCATGAGATTAATCCACATGGCATAGCACAACCCACATTACGAAATGTCCTTCCACGAGTAGCCTGTAAAATCACTTTTCTACCAGAGAAGGTGAAATTTCAAAATCATACACATAAATTCCAGTCTTCAGGAATACAAGCAAGGCTAAGTGAATGTTTGCCGAATAAATTTCATCTATTTGCTGGAATTACTTCAGTCTTCTCTCGCATTCTTTCTTTTTCTTTATTTTTCTCTCTCTCTCTCTCTCTCTGGCATGCAGTTTTATGTTGTTTATCCTGATCCAGGCTTATAGGACAGATGGACTTGCTGGCACATGGTGAAGGGCAGGTGATGTAATGGATGCATGATGTGCTGCCAGAAATACACTTATGTGAAACAAGAAAACTTGGGTTAATGCCATATTGTATAATAAGTATAGTAAGTATTTTCAGGATTGGGACAATTACAAATCAAAACAACAACTGGGGATAAAATAGCTTGACATGAGCATAGGTGATTTCATAGCTGATTAAAATTGCGTATAGTGCATCACAAATATGTGAGGGTTTCATGTACAGTCAGGTCCATAAATATTGGGACATCGACACAATTCTAACATTTTTGGCTCTATACACCACCACAAT
>CM075021.1:9732684-9780646 GCA_037576675.1 Pangasius sanitwongsei | reverse complement strand
ATTGTGGTGGTGTATAGAGCCAAAAATGTTAGAATTGTGTCGATGTCCCAATATTTATGGACCTGACTGTATAAATATTACTAGCAAGTACTGGTTTCTCAGTTATGTAAGGTGATAAAGGATTAAATATATTATTTATTATATATATTATTAATTATATAACTCATATAATCCTGTGATTTGTGGTTTATATGCTTTATGATATTTTCATTATTGTGCTTGGTTATGAATATATTAACATTTTCGAAAACTAATTTTCATGAGTACCATATTTTTTGGGTAATTTCACTCACCGTTTATTTCATTTTTCATTTAATTCTCAAGGTGTGTCAGCTGCATCACCAGGTAACACACTCACTGGCACTACTCTTCATTCAGTCTCTTCATTCAGCATGTAAGAAATGAGTTTGTATCCATGTGTAGCTTCAGTCAGCCAATGAAAGTGTGAGGAGAAACAAGTATTCAGACCCTTTCATTTTTGTTATTTAATATACTTCCAGTGCATGTGTCCACTTCACGATTACACACATATTGTGTAATGTCTTTTGACGTTTTACTTGTAAACATGAACAAAAAAAGTAAGTATTCATAAGCCTAAACAAAGATATATGTATATTCACAAGGGATTTTTTTAAAAATAATATCGCTCTCTTTTTGATATCACTTTAAATGAAGTGGACTTTCAGTGAGTAGTGAAAATGCACATGTTCTTCCCTGTCACTCTCTCTATAAAGCTTTATTTAATGCCAGACCTGGGCAGCGTTATAAAATTTGATTCTTTAGGAATTTTTAATATTGCATAATATCATATCATACTCCCCAGATACTATATCTCTATAAGCCATGTCTGAATTAGACAGACAGTGGTGGTCATTTGCAGGTGAACTGAGAGCACTCTCGCACTGCTTGCATAATGCGAGTGTGCAGTCTGCGTAGTCTACTCTCTCCACACCATCTGTGTCCACCTCCACTCGACCCCGTGGATCAGTCGGACCAACACAGCACCGTTTTAGCTTGTTGTACCAATACTGAGGGACATAAGTACTGGGGACTTTCTGAAATGTGAGTATGTAAAGCTTAATAGTTCAGCTGACTTCTTTTTTCTTTTCTATACTACTGTATAATGAAAGGTTGTGGCTCACTGGTTTATTGCAGCTTTCTAAGAGCCCCAAAAGGGATTATTGGACATTTTAGTCAGTGGATTTTTATATATTGAAACTTCTGGCAGAGAGGGAAAGCAGAAAAGTGTTGCACTCAGAGCTCTCAGGAATAGAGAAACTGAGAAAGTGGTGATTTATAACACTTCAGTGCTAGCCTTGAAGTCCAGGGACTACATAAATCTGGGCAGATTGTAATCTACAGTGTGTTGGCTATAACCACATGACTTGACATATAATTTCAAAGATTCTTTAGGAAATCTGCTGTGCAAAAATGTTGCTATGCAAGTGGAGCCTGCTAGTTTCCTTGTTTCAGGCTGTTTTCATTTTTCTGGCTCTGAAAGTAGCTCCGCCCCCAGCTGAAGCAAAGATGCACAGGCATGCCTCTTTTTTCTTGGAAAGCATCACACAAGGCATATGTAGTTTTAACAGAGGGAATATGGTCAGTTAAGGGGAAGGTGAAGGCTTGTCAATGTTTTCATTCTAATTGCAATTCCCCTTGCGAGCACCTGAAAATTGGAGACTGCTTCTTCGGGTCCTGCAACGTATGACTTCCTATCACATGCGATAGCCTAGACAAGCTCCATCTTTATTTAATTTGGGTTTTGCCTGGCTCCTGTGGGAAAGAAGTATATATGAATAGAACATGAGTGATTGCCATGTCTGTGTGCTTCAGCTCCCCAGATGCAGGCACCATGAGCAGCCGTCACTACAATGCCAGTAAGGAAAAGGATACGGCAACCCTGCTGTCCTGTAAACTGTGCCTCGAAGACGTCCCCCTGGAACAGATGACCACCATCTCACAGTGCCAGTGCGTCTTCTGCAGCCTGGTGAGAAGCACCATTATGCATGCTGCAAGTATGCTGTAAACTGTAGCTTCCAATACACCCTCTTCTAATTAAAAGGATTGTCTTGGGCAGATAATAATCCATTGTCAGTAGGTGTCTCAACTCATGAAAGGATTTATATTGCAGTGTTTGAAACAGTACGTAGAGCTACTGATCAAAGAAGGCTTGCAAACGGGAATCAGCTGTCCACACTCCGCTTGCCCCAAACAGGGACAATTACTTGAGAATGAGGTAAAGCAACCATGATGTGTGATTCAGAAGGATTTTTTTTTTTCAATTTGTGTAAACAATGCAATAAATAGTGTATACGTTTAAGGAATTGATATCTTACTCATCAGGTTGACTATTAAGAAGATTAATCATTAAAATGAATGTCTCCTCTTTCTTTGTCAATCTCCTACCCTCTGAAGATTGAGTCTTTGGTGGCTGTAGATGTCATGCAGAGGTACAAAAGGCTGCAGTTTGAGCAAGGTAATTTCGTCTACATTAATACAGCTACATTAATACAGATTACTTCTGGCATGATGTGGATAGAGGGTAGATTCTGCATCATCAAATTCAGTGGCCTGTCTGAATCATTTAATTTAATTAGTGGAGCTGAGGATAAGAGGGTTTTTGGTTTTGTTTTGTTTTTTTGTTTTGTTTTTTTCTATAGTTTAAGACAAACTATTTTCGTGTTTCAAATATTCATTGGAGAAGAATGCTAAAACCAGAAGACTTGAACTATGCTCATCACCTCTTAAAATGTTGATTATTTTAGTCTTTTTCTCTAAATCTCTACGTTTGTGTTTTTTTCATGGGAGGATCAGCATTAAAATACAGTAGAACAAATTGTGGGGGTTTTTTTCTTTGTTTTTGCAGTTACTCATATTAGTAGCGTATACCCTTATACTAGTGTTATTGTGTGTATAAGTAATATTATTGTACCGATATTGTACCATTTACAGTTCAATTGATCACATTGTCCCTAGTGTCACAAATTGGCAAAAACAATTAACACCCACCAACTTATCAATGTATGTGGGTAAAAATCCGGCACTAAAGTATACACTATATGGTCAAAAGTTTGTGGACAAGTGACCATCACACTCATATGTGCTTTTTTTGAACATTACATTCCAGATTTAGTCCCTCCCATTTGCTCTTGGTTGAGGTCAGGGCTCTGTGAAAGACACTTAAGTTCTTCCAATCCAACCTTAGCAAATGATGTCTTCATGTTTGGGGAAGGAACATATAGGGGTGTGATTGTCAGGTGTCCAAAAAATTTGCGCCATATAGTGACAAAGTTTTGTTATTTTAGCTGTCTACCAGAGTGTCTAGGAAGTGGAGGGAAGGGGAGGTACTGCTCATGAGCCGAAGCATACCACCTCACCTTATGGTGTGGGCATATATAGCTGCCAGTGGACTCAGTTCTCTTGTATTTATTGATGATATGACTCCTGACAAAACCAGCAGGATGAATTCTGAAGTGTATAGGGCTATATTACCTGCTCAGATTCAGACAAATTCTTCAAAACTCATTGGACGGTGCTTCACAGTCCAGATGGATGAACCGCGGCATACTTCAAAAGCAACCCAAGACATCTTTTAAGGCAAAGAAGTGGAATGTTCTGCAGTGGCCAAGTCTGAATCCAATTGAGCGTGCATTTCACTTGCTGAAGGCAAAACGCCCCAGGAACAAGCAGGAAATAACGACAGCTGCAGTAAAGGCTTTGCAGAGCATCACTAGGGAAGAAACCCAGCATCTGGTGATGTCTGTGGGTTCCAGACTTCAGGCAGTCATTGACTGCATAGGATTAGCAACCAAGTATTAAAATGACAATTTAATTTATGATTATGTTAGTTTGTCCAATTAGTTTTAGTCCCTTAAAAAAAGAGTGGAGCTCATATTAAAAGTGCTGTAATTCCTACAAGGTTTACCTGATTTGGATGTAAACAGCCTCAAATAAAACCTGAAAGTCTGCACTTTAAGTCTGTATTCAGTATTTAATTTCAAATCCAAGATCCTGTTGTAGACAGCTAAAAAAAAAACAAAAAAAACAATACATTTGTCAATGTCTAAATATTTATGTACCTCAGCATATAGTAGAAAATGTCAGAATTTCACCATGTGAAGGGTTTTCCCAGGCCACCTCATACACACGTGCAACCCCTAGAGCATCTATTTGTGCATTCACATTTTTTTCACTTTCTTCAGCTTGACTGTTATATAACTTATCTCATAACTAGATCAGCATTTCTAATTGATTAGGTTAAAAAAAACAAGCTAATGTTTTGTTTTGTCGGCACTTTGCTCTTGATAAATTGCGATTTAGCGGGATAGAAACAGTGTGCACACTCACACACAGTAATGCCACCATGTAATAGCAGTAATTAAGTGTTCCATGTATATTCCAAGACTAAATGAATCAATGGAGTTATAAATAAATGGAATAAATTAATGATTAGAAAATTACTTAATGCATTTATCTATAGATAGTATACAGTTATACAGTACTTGGGTGGCGATAATTAGGATTTGATGTGGGAAACAACTGAACACAGTGGCTGGTGAGCTATAAAGTTCATTTCATACCCTGCCTGCAGCATTTTTATTCTTATTCTTATTCTTAATATACAAAGTACAAACACAGGGTATATTATGCCATTGAAGGTGCCAATGTTCCTCACTGTTTGCCATGCAGAGGTGCTGCTGGACCCCTGCCGGACCTGGTGCCCATCCTCTTCCTGCCAGGCAGTGTGCCAGCTACAGGAAGCGGAGTTACCCATGCCCCAGCTGGTGCAGTGCCCTCTCTGCAGCTTGCGTTTCTGCTCAGCCTGCAACACTGACTGGCACACAGGGCAGGCATGCCAGGGGTCCCTCCCCATCATCACCTCCCTTCCTGTGGAGAACAGGTAAACGCTTCAGCCTGAAAAGTCCACACTAGTATGGCTGCAGCAGGACTAAAGAGAGACAGTCTTTTTTTCTTGTTACGAAAGTAACAAGATATCAATCAGCCTTCAACTTAAATGGCATATGATCTGTAACTGAAAACTGTGTGCCAGTTAGCTCATACAGACATGCAACAGTCTTGTTTGCTTTGGGTGTTAACCGTATTATAATATAATGCTCTTGTATATCATATGTCACATTAAGTATGCTGACAAGACACAAGCCTAATAGTGACATATCATTTCCTGATACACTGGGACAGTAGAGATTACTGGCTTTGCATAAATGAAACAGTCTTAAGTGACATGTTACAATAATGTAATTATCTGGGTGGTGCAGAGGCACAGTGGGAAGCATTGCCACTTCACATCCAGAGTTCTCAGTTTGAGAACTGTGCTCCGGTTACTGTCAGAGTTACAAATGGGTTTGCTCTGGGTTTTCCAGGTTTCCTATCCACCAACCAAAAACATACTAGTAGGGGGACTGGTGACTAAATTTGTTCATAGGTGTGAATGAGTTTGTAAATGTGTGTGAGTGTGTGTGTGGTGCACTGGCGTCCCCTCCAGGGTGCATTCCATCCTTGTGCCCAGTGTTCACAGGATAGGCTCCCAAACCACCACAACCCTGATCAGGATAAAGTGCTTATGAATGAATGAATGAATGAATATAATTATCTGGCAGGGGAAGATTTCTTTGTTACTAGATAAACAAGTAGCATTGTTGTCATTAAGCAGGATTCTGAAACTGGATTATATCTTCTGTCTTTCTCACTCTCTAGTATCAGTAGCAGAACTAAGGAGGATGAGGCTTCTATCAAGCGCTGTCCGAGGTGTAAAATATTTATTGAGAGAGACGAGGGCTGTGCCCAGATGCTTTGTAAGAACTGCAAGCATGCCTTCTGCTGGTACTGCCTGGAGTCTCTGGATGTGAGTCACACTGACCAGCAATCACACTGCGCAAGGTTCTCCAACATATACACTAATACTCTAAGTTGCCAGTTTATTAGGTACACCTAACTACTAGGATTTCTTTTGGCCTTCAGAGTAGTTGAATACATTACACAGTTGCTGCAGATTGGACGGCTGCATGTTCCTGCCACAAACAGCCCATTCCAACTCATCCCACACACACACACACTCCAAGATCTTGATTTACACCAAATAATGTAATAAATTTCTGCAAACAAAGGCAAACTGTAAGTGCAGACAGTGTGTCTATGATGTACAGAACCATTTCAATTGTAAGATCTATTACCACGATTTGGGGAGGGAAAGGAGGATTATGCAGTGGATAATGTCAGTACATTAGAAATGTGTGCCCGTCTGCCTTTTTACAATAACCAAATTCTTTGGGCTAGTTTCAGTGTTTTGTGTGATTTTTTTAGAAGTAGTTGGGCTGGAGATTTTGCTGAAACTTGGCAACCCTGGTTAAAGATATTAGCTCGTCTGTGAAAACCTTGCGGGAAACACACCTGTATCGAACACAGTTTATTCAACTTTCAGATGACTGTATGTTGTCGACTCTCAACTGCCTATTACTCTAAGAATTCAGTAGATAGTAGCCTATAGCAAAAGTTTGAATCTTGTCCTACTCCACCAAAATCTATAGTGACAATCCGCTCCTTTACAGTATACTGCTGCATATATATATATATATATATATATATATATATATATACATGAGTGTTAATATTCTCCATTTTTTCCAGGATGACTTCTTACTGATTCACTATGACAAAGGACCATGTCGGAATAAACTGGGTCATTCCAGAGCCTCTGTTATCTGGCATCGCACACAGGTATGTGGGGGTACATGGGTACTTAGAAAACACAACTATGTGCATGGATCTGCATGGTTCCGTTACTGACTGATGCTTTAATTATAGACAGTACAGAATAACATAGTTCACTTTTTAGCTTGTCTAGTGCTGAGGCTCAGCTCCAAGGATTAGCGGCGGAAGAGGAAGACAGGGGTTTTCAGACCGTTTTAGCCATTTAATCCCCTTCTTGTCACCTAGCTGTCTAAAATAAGCTTTCGTGTGTGTGTCTGTGTATGTGTGACCCACAGAGCCTCATGCTCAGTATCTAATAGTTCACTACTTTTTTAAACCAGTATTTAGATCCATTCCAAATTAGAGTTAGTGGACACATGCACATGAGATGAACCCAAATTTACTGACACACCTTGTGAAAACACTGCCAAGGAAAATCAAGCCAGAAGTTGCCAAGAGGCAAGAGGGTGTTTGCCACAGAGCCATGATTAGTGATTAGAGCCCCCTTGTGGTATGTAATGTTCTGGTCCAGTAGTTATAGGACATTCTCTTTTTTCTATCTATAGGTAGGCTACTGTTCCCAAACACATGTTAACCAAATGTCCCAAAATGCTGGCAAAAATAAAATGCAAGTAGATGTGTGATTTTATGAACTACTGTAATAAGAATATTCTAAATGGTGTAATAAAATGACAATCAAAGGTTAACTAGCCAAGCACAGTCATGGGCTATGTCTGAAACAGTAATACTGTTACTACAGGTGAAATATTATTTTGACATACTATTTTTTACAATAATATTGGATTATATATGTAAACATAGACAGCCTAGGATGAGCAATTTCCTATGTTGTTTGTTTCTTTTAAAAATCTTTACAATTCCTTCAAAATCCTTTTTACTAAAGCACCCCAAATATTTAACAAAGTTGGCCATTTTATGGCAGACAATTTTTCTATTTGAATATCTACATTATTAATGAATTGTATATGAATATGCCAACAAGAAACTACAGAAGCTCGAGTCTGGCTGTGTGGAGTTTCTGTGCATGTTCTTACCATGTCCACATGGGTTTCCTATGGGTTATCAGTTAGCCACTACATCTTATTCTAAATTTATGTCACCATTATTTACACCGTTTAGATACACCATATGTTTTCATATGCACAAATTTGCATAGAATCAGGTGGATGTAAACATACTGTATATAACTGCGTTTTCGATCTTTTGGTCCAGGTAGTGGGGATCTTTGCTGGTTTTGGCCTGCTCCTGCTGGTGGCCTCCCCATTCTTGCTCCTGGCTACACCTTTTGTCCTCTGCTACAAATGCAGATGTGGTCATGAAGATGATGACCCGTTACCCTCCTAGTTCTTCTCTCAGCTGTGGTTATGGGGCTTCAGTAATGCTCAGGCTGTTCTATGACCCGTCCACTTCTGCTTTCCCTGCACACTCGCTCATCAGGAACATGATGACATGCTCTTAAAGAGGAGTCAGGAGACTTCTGCTGCCAACAGGCAGAATGGGAATGTGAGGGTGAATCCCTTTTCCCTTTCAAAAGACAGTGTATTCTAGGAGAACTAGAGCTCCTGCTGACTTACATCATGCTTTATCGCTTAAGGTTATTTACCTTTTGTTAAAAACTGTAAGAACAGCACATAAGCCAGCAAGCCAAGTGACCTGAATCCTTCCTTCTGAAATTTGAAAATGTGTTTTCATTTGGTCCTTATGTTCTCTTTTCACATGAGTAGTATGCACTTCATTTTCCTGTACTGGTCATGGTGCATTATAGTCTCTGTTTGGAGACTAACATGTAGCTAAGAGCCATTGGGTTCTGTTTCATATCCAGCATTTTGTCCCTCAGATGCCAGTAGCTTGTAGGCATGGACAATACACTGAGAAATTATACTTAAGTGAAAAATTAGATAATGTGTCAAACTCTTACTCAATTAAAGTGGACATATCCAGCCAAAAATGTACTCAAGTGAAAGTAAATACATTGCTACTTTTAAGAAGTAAATGTTTTAACTGATGAAATTAAGCAAACATCATGTTTTATATAAACCATAACTTTTATTACTTGTCTGAAACTGTTAGAACATTATTTTTGTTTTTAAGCAACTACACCATTTTAAGCTTGTACCATTTACCATTAGCTAGAATTTGACTTGCTGTCTACCCAATTATGTTAGCTACTGAAGTCAATGCTAGTCTAAGCTGGAATTACCAAAAACAACAGGCTTAGTTAAATATAGCCAGTTAATGTTAGCAAATTAGCTAAACTTACCTCAACATGTTTGTTTGTGTTTTTTTTTTTTTCAAATTAGATAGAGTCCATGCCTACCAGAGAGTGCTCATGCCTTCTATCTTCTACTCCCTGGTAGCTTGTGACCCTCTGTGTTTGGCTGTTCTATATCCTGTTATTGTATCTAAATCCACTTGTTTTATCACTATTACTTCAGTAATCATAGCTAATGTGATCACACCGACCACATATTTTGTCTGTCTCTTTGTGTGATAAGTAATCAATATATTTTTCCCATACTATTTCCTGCTTCATGATCATGTCTTATACAGAAAACTCCCAAATCTGAGAATCAAGGTAATTTGTAGCAGTATATCACCAACAACCAACTGGGCACATCTGAGGTATCCAGTCAGTAGAACTTAAAGTACCCACTTCATAGGGCAAATGTTTAGCTTCAGCACTGGATTTGGCAAGAATACTAGTTTTGTATGGATCAATAGTTCAGTCAGTTTGACTTCCTTTACCTATTGTCATAATGATCTACATTTTTACAGTTAAATATACTTTTTCTTTTCCATATTTTGCCCATTTTTTCATTCAGGCAAAACAACATTGTTGTATAATTTTCTTACTGTTTTCTACAGTTTTAGGGATCTGGGATACATTTGAATATCAGTTTGCTTTGATTTGTTTAAATACCTGTTCACAAATTTACCTGTCTAATTTAGTAGTGAGTCTAACTGGCTGGACTTGTATTTAAATCTTAAAGACTAAAAGACATCAGAGGGGATTTATCAATTCTGACGAAGCTCATTGGATGAGTGAACCTACCTTTACCTGCTCTTACAAGACAAACATGCCAAATAGATTTTTTTTTAAAACTATTTTACTGCTTGTCTAAATTAAACCAAATAACATGATTTGCTCAGAACCCTAAAATACTCAGTTAATAATAATAATAATAATAATAATAATAATAAACTTTATTTTATATAGCGCCTTTAAAGTAGCATCTCAAAGCGCTTTACATATCACGTGCTGGTATGTAGGGGGTTAAGAGCTCAGACAAATATTGAGGAGCCAAACCATTCAAGGCCTTATAAGTGAGCATCAGAATTTTAAAATCAATACTAAACCTAACAGGAAGCCAGTGCAAGGCTTCCAGAATAGGTATGATGTGATCCCTTGCACTGGTCCTAGTCAGGATAAATTAGGATCAAATATCACCCCCAAATTTTTTAATTTAGTTTGAAGTTGTAAAACAGAGCCGTCCACACTTAAGGTTAAAGGCTCAGCTTTGCGTAACTGGGGAGGTGAACCAATAAGCATCGCTTCAGTCTTGTCACTGGCCCAAAACTGATCCCTGGGGAACACCAGACCGGACCACACCAACCTCAGACCTGCAACCACCCATAAAAACAAACTGCTTGCGATTTAAAAGATAAGACTTAAACCAGTTTAATGCACAATCAGAGACACCAAAGACAGTCTCTAAACGACTGATTAAAATAGAGTGATCTACAGAGTCAAAAGCAGCACTGAGATCAAGAAGAATTAGTATTGATAGACAGCCAGAGTCAGAAGCAATTAACAAGTCATTAGTGACCTTAACTAAAGCAGTTTCAGTGCTGTGGGGTTTACGGAAACCAGATTGGAGAGGCTCAAAAAGATCATTGTCAGTAAGATGTGACAGTAGGTGTGAGGCAACAATTTGTTCTAAAATTTTGGCAAAGAAGGGAAGATTGGAGATGGGACGGAAATTACTTAGGTTATCAAAATCTGTGTTGTTTGTTTTTGGTACAGGGGTGACAGCAGCAATTTTAAGTGCACAGGGAGTCATTTATGATACTCAGAACAACAGAACAAAAGGAATCAAAACATGATTGGAAAAGACAAGTTGGTAGAGGATCAACAATGGAAGTGGTAGCCTTCATTTTTGAAACCACATTACAGAGAGACTGGGAGTCCAGAGTTGAGAAATTTGAGAAAGCGGTACCAGAAAATTCAGAAAGGTTTAAGGGAGAAGCAGACGAAGTATGAGTACTGATAATGTGTTTATGTATATTATCAATCTTGGTGCTAAAAATCTCAAGAAACCTATTACAAAGGTGAGTTGAAGCAGGAACATTAGAAGGGCTGTGACTAATTTAGTTAGACAGAAGTGTGTAGATAAAATCCTAAAAGCTTAACAGAAAGTGATTTTTTTCCTAGCTCTGGCAGCTCTTCAGACCTGAAATAGGAGGTTTGGGAACTGCATCGTGGGGAGCATGTGGCTGAGATGTGCTACAGCAGCAGCTGGCTGTACCGTGAGGGCCCGTGGCTGCCCGTGCAAACGGCCTCTCATGGGGCCAGTGGGCATCTGCCTCGACCCGCACCACTTCACCCTCCAGCATCAGAAATTCATGTGCTGCTCCACCCGCACCATCTGCGTCTGCACTCACCAGAAGCTCAGCAAACCCCAGTGGTCACTCACAGGAGAGGCCGGGGCCTCCCAGGTCAGGCAACACTGACACTCTGAGCTTATTCATTCCAGACCAAAAGTGAATCTCTGCCTCTACATCTTTCAGTGTTAACCAACTAGGTCAGGGGGAGGAAGTGTAGGAGATGGGGTTAACCACAGTGATAGAGGAGAGGTTAATATCCCTGAAGCTATGTAAAAAAGAACAGATGAATGTCAACTTCAAGCGCAGATGAATCATTCTGTTATGACAGCGATTGCCAAGTTCTTGCCAAGTTACATAGAACATCATATAAAGAGATCATATTCTAAAGAGCTCATATAACATGGCCATTGTATTCACCTACTGATGGCCATGTTTTTTTTTAAGTAACCCAGTCATCATTAGAAACCCACATACAGGTTAACACAAAAATGTAGCACACCAAATTTCAGCTGCTCATCAGAAACAGTTATTTGAACTTAACCCCATCTCCCTATGAACAAGCACACCATGCAAATCCATGCAATCACTCATGCGTTACAGCTGCTTGTCTAAATTGTCTAAATCGCCCCACTATGATTGATTGGCATGTGGTGACCATATTGTTTGCAAAACAAAAGGTCAACTCTAGAGCCCCATGAAAGTTCTACATAGAATCCTATAACAGAAAGTTTCTCTATCAGAGCAGGGTCTATGTAGAACCCTGAAGTTAAGAAACCTTAACTATCCAAAGCATACATCCAAAGTGTACCAAATACTTTGCATGAGAGTTTGTTTTTTGTAAAACTAGAGATATCAGGCTAATTCAAGAGATCTTCATGTCATCAAACTACTGCATAAAT
Source organism: Pangasius sanitwongsei (assembly GCA_037576675.1). Taxonomy (NCBI): domain Eukaryota; kingdom Metazoa; phylum Chordata; class Actinopteri; order Siluriformes; family Pangasiidae; genus Pangasius; species Pangasius sanitwongsei. Next base: position 9,768,413 of record CM075021.1, on the reverse strand, counting down.
CTGTAGAAGGGAGATTGTTTGCCCTGCTCCCTGGTGCATGGCTTGCTCTATTTCATATCTAGATCAGTTTTCAATCACCTTATTGTTGATAAATAGAGCACTGATTAAGTTTTTAATTTTTTGATATTGCTCCAATATGTTGCACCACAGTCCATTGGATTGTCATTATTTTAACAGCTATTTTAATGATTGGACACCAAGAACACCCACTAGTCTTTACAACATCAGCAGGATTAGACCCTTTCTCTCCATAAAGACCATTTAGGTGCTCCTTCAGTCTCAAGATTAGACTACTGCAACTCACTTCTGCAGGTCTTCCTATGCACCATCAAATCTCTGCAGCTAAACCATAATGCTGCAGCACGATCTCCCCAAATTCTCCTATATCACCCCATTGGCTTAGTGGTTAAGGTTCTGGGTTACTTGTCAGAAATTTAAGGGTTTTGTGCCCATTACTGCAAAGTTACCACTGTTGGGCCTTTGAGCAAGGCCCTTAACCCCATCTGCTCCAAGTATCATGAGTGGCCCTGTACTCTGACCTCCTAACAAGCTGGGATATGCAAAGATAAGAATTTAGCTATACAGTAATATATATGTGATAAATAAAGGTCTTCTTCTCATTGTTTGTTTCCTGTGGCTTCCTCCTGATTTAAAACAATGACAAGGCCCCACCTAACAGAAAATACTTATCAAACCCTTTACCATGTTTGCTCTGACAATGCCAATAAACTGCAGACACACATTTCACTAAGCATTTTAATTTACTTGCACTAAATATTAAAGGGGCGCATGGTGGCACAACGGGTAACTTTGCTCCCCGATAGTGCAAGGGTCCCCAGTCCAATTCAATTCAATTTTATTCAATCCTGACCTCAGGTTACTGTCTTTGTGAAATTCTCAAGGTGTCTGTCATGAGTTTCCTCCAGGTACTCTGGTTTCTTTCCTCCCTCCAAAAACATGCTGGCAGGTGGATTGGCTATGATAAATTGTTCCTAAACAATGAAAGGCTGTAGTGCAAGGAAGAAGCTTTTTGGAGTGTTCTCTGGTCAGATGGGAATGTAACAGCATTATGTACGGTGGAAAAAGACTAAGGCTTTTAATCCGAAGAACACCATCCCAACTATAAAGCATGGGGTGGCAGCATTGTGTTTTGGGGTGTTTTGCTGGAAAAGGGACTGGTGTCCTTCAGAAAATAGATGGCATCATGAGGAAGGAGGACTATCTACAAATACTGAAGCAACACCTCAAGACATCAGGTAGCTTGGTTGCAACTGGGTCCAGCAGGACAATAATCTTAAGCATACCTCCAAGGTAACAAAATATCTTAAAGACAACAAAGTGAAAGTATTGGAGTTGCCATCACAAATCCCTGATCTGAATCCCATAGACAATTTGTAGACTGAACTGAAAAAGCATGTCTAAGCAAGGAGGCCCACAAGCCTGACAGAATTACATAGTTCTGTCAGGAAGAATGAGCAAAAATTACAGCAAAGTATTGTGAGAAACTTGTGGAAGGCTAGCCTAAGCATTTGACTCAAGTTAAGCAATTAAAGGCAATGCCATCAAATACTATCAAATACTAACAAAGTGTAAGTAAACTTTTGACCAAATGAAAATCTGATATAGATAGTAAATAAAAGCTGAAATAGATGTCTCTTAGCTATTTTTAATTACCTTTTTAATTACATATGAAAATAAAGATGATACTCTAATTGATTTAACACAGTTGTGAAAAATTGAGTTTGAATGTCTTTAGCCTAGGTGTAGGTAAACTTTTGGCCTTAACTGTAGGTGTGAATGGATGGACATAATTCTTTCTGGAGCAGGCAGAAACGGGATGTAAAAAAAAAAAAAAAAAGAAAATACAGTCCCCCGCACTACAAAGCACTTGCATAAATTGCTTGGAATAAGTGTAAATTCACTCTGAATTTACTTGCGTAAATCCGTCTGGAAATGCTGTAAGTGTAAATGCATGGATGTTTTTGTGACTGACAAGAGGAACGTGACTGGTTCTATGTAATACCATATTACCATGTAATACAATATGTAACTGAGGACACATAAGTCCTCACTATCAAGTCCTAGGCTGTAAATTCAGCAGTGTGTGGAGGTACATACAGTAGGATTGTAAGGTTTACTTGCAGTACCATTATGCAGACACTAGAGGGAACAACTGCTGCACTGCTGCACTGCTGCATGATTCTGTGAACATGTTGATCTCAAAATCATATAGATGGTGAAAGGATTGTTTCTGGAGATTTGATGAGCATGTGATGACAGACTAAAGAAGGGAAGTTCATGCTTGTGAAAGCTAAAGTATGTGTGTCCAAACTGCATCAGGTCACCTGTTCATACTGTAACAGTATGATGGAGCTTGCATCCGCTCGCTCTCTCTCCCTCTCTCTCTCTCTCTTTCAGGCAGTGTGGGCCGGCTGTGGCCCAGCGGCTCACTGGCAGGTGTTGATGGCGCTGTTGGCCGAGGCCAAGGGAGCTGTGCTGGCTCTCGGCTCTCGCTGCAGTCTGCCTCTGCCTGCCCGGGCAGTCCCACTGGCAGCTGGCATCACGCTGCGGGCATCTCTCCCAACTATAATTACCAACTCCAGCTGCAGATGGAGACAAGCAGGCGCACCAGTCCCTGCATCCTCCACGGCCTTCAGCCACCTCCACATTCCACCCCACAAAAAGCTTAAACACACCCCACGCTAGGACAAGCTCTTCACATCTAACTAGCTAGTAACAAAAGCATTAACCAGCTTTCTATGTAGACTGCACACTCTTATATACGTGTCAGCTTGTGCCAGTTAAATCTCTATTATGTAAAGGTGTTGGAATAATTTTCTCACCACTCCTACATGGTGCTCTGTCAAAGTGTGCATTTGTCAAATCAAGAAAAAAAAATCTGTTCTCTCACGTCTTTCACACATCCCCTCACTCAGATATGTGTATCAGCTCACAGATCTGTGGAAATTAAAAAATTTCTGTCCACTGCATCTGTGGTGTATTACCATTTATGTGATTACCACGAAAAAGAATCTCAACAGGCAGCACATTAACGACCTTTACATTCCAGCAATAGTAGTCTTAGGATGAAACAGACATAAGAAAATGTCTGTTCTTATGTAGTTCCATAGGACTTTCCAGCATCGGAACAACACAATTCCTGTTTTGCGAAATATGTCTAACAATTCACTCACAACTGTGAGGCATATCTACAAATACGTCCCTCTGAAAAAGAAGTCTGTCTCTCTCTGACAGGATGAATTATACAAATTTACAGCCTGAAGAAAATAACTGTTTTGTCAACCAAAATGGCTGTTTTAAATGAATTTCCTTTATAAGTAAGTTTGAGTAAACAGGTTTTCAGGTTGATTCCACTAATAGGGGACCATTTGTGTCCCACTGATATTACTTTTATAAATATTTACAGTATGTAAACGTAAAAGATCATTTAAACATAGGTAAATGTTTTTCATAGGTTATGTTTGTGTGTCCTGCAACATTCACTCAAACCTGTTACCTGTAGACATTCACCCCTACGAAACATTTAGAATATTCCACAAATCGCGTGTTCAACAGGATGTTCCTAACATAGGAAGAAGAAAAGTAAGTACTCTCATTCTTATTCTTTATTTTCATTGATATTGTGATATTGACTGATGAAGTCCCTAAAAGTATAACCCTGTTACCCAAATTATAGATAGAAAGTAAATTATTAATTGAAAAAATAACATTTGAATAAATCACTAGAATGTCCTCATCCGAATATCACGGATGCTATTTAACTACATTTTGTACACTTGCTATTTTTATGCTCAAGACAAACAAAAGACATTTCAGTTTTATTTCAAGGCGTCCCTCTCATGTATGGTTGCTGATGCGGATGCTTTATGGTCACCCTGCAGATGTGAGCTGTACTCTTCCACAGGTTTCCAAAGTTCCCCACTGTTGTGCTCAGCCAGGAAAAATCACCAGAAAAATCCACCTAACTTTTAGTTCTCTAAGATGAGTACATTAGTGAGTGAGTGTGTGTGTGTGTGTGTGTGTGGTTGTCTGTGCACATGCCTGTTTGACGGTGTGTGTTCAAACTGGGTTTGTTCCTGGGCCCAGGCATCTTCTGACTCAGACACGGTGTTGCAGTGACAGATGGGAACTCCAGGGAGACCGAAGGAAAAAAGAGCCTCACATATCAGCCAATGTTTTCTCCACATCTACACAGAAACACTCTCCTAGCCCACTATAACCACTATTCAACACTATTTCAACTCTAATATTGCTCAACTTAATCTCTAGCCACCGCATGTGTTGCATATATGTGATTACCACAGACAAAAAATTTCTGCTCATTTGCCTGCACTGAAAAATCAAAAGAATAACTGTTTACTTGATAAGCACCTGTTAATGTTACAGTTGTTGAATTTTGTCCATAAATGTTGATGCTTATCATCTGTTGGTACAAACTGGTTGAACTATTTACTAGATAATTATTAGATACTGCAACCATGTAAATCAAAACCGACATTTAAGAGTTACATACAAATTAAATATTGTGTTTCCTTGCACGTAACTGTTGTGACATCTTTGGTTTGTGCTTTGTATTGGCTTTGATTTTGTAATCTGGTTCCTCTCACTGTTTCTTCCTCATGTTGCCTCTTGCCACAGTTGCCTCTGGCTTACTCATTAAGGATCTAAATCTACATCTGGATTTCTGTAAAACTACTTTGTGACAATATGAATTGTTTGTATAGCACTATACAAATAAAATTGAATTGAATTGAATAATACTAAAAAGGGTAGTGTTGCCGCCTGACAGCTCCAGGGTCCGTGGTTCGATCCTGTTTTCAGGTTATCATCTGTGTGGAGTTTTTGTGCATGTTCTCCCCTGTGTCTGCATGGATTTTCTCCAAGTTGTCCGCTTTCCTCCCAGAAACTGGTAGGTGTACTCAGTGTATTGGCTGCTCTAAATTACCCCAGGTGTGAATGAATGTGCATGTGTGTGTGATCAGGAGCAGGGCAGCTATCAGAAGAAGAGAGGTGACCTTGTTACTGCACCACTCGAGGCTGGTCAGGCTGGTGCAGTAGGAGGCATGTGTCCATGGGGAAAGTCAGACAGATGCTGTTTCTCTCTCGTTCTCGTTGTCTCTCTCCCTGTGGGTGAGATGGTGCAGTGTCGTCGGTGCAGCTGCCACCCTCACCATCAGGCAGCACAGGAGTGCGCACTTGCTAGCTCTCTTCTGTGACCTCTACTACCATGAATAAAACTTTATTCAGACAGCTGTACAGCACAAGGCCAGTGCATCAAACTGACCTGTGTATGGAGACATGCTCAACTGTGTCCATGTTTTATACACATTTAGTGTGACAGTGTCAGCATGTGTCTGCGGATGCATGTGTGTACATTTCTGTAATATCTTAAATGTGCGTGCGTGTGTGTGTGAGTGTGAGTGTGAGTGTGAGTGCACGCGCACAAGTAGAGAGACGAGTAAGGGGACAAAAAATGCGGAGGCTTCACACCAGCTGCCGAACATGACATTTTCTGGCTGGGCCAGCACACCCCAGCAGGAGCAACATCTGTGTTCCTGCCTTTCATCCCCCCTCTGCTCCCCAGGCATTATGGCTCAGATATCTGCAGCCTAAAAACCAGAGACAAACAGCCATTTTCCACCAACAAGATGCAAGTGCTGCTGCCTAATCTCAACCCATTTCACACCTTCCACCGCAAGAGACAATTCTTAACTGGCAAAATGGGTTTGGTTCCAGAACCAAAATCGTACTAGTCTAGAACCAAAAGCCGGCAAGGTCAGGGGCTTGTTTCCATGACAGCAACAGGACCATCATCATTCATCTTCAGTAACCACCTTATCCTGGTCAGGGTCACAGTGGTTCCAGAGCCAATATTGTTAACACTCCCTCAAGGAGGGAGAATTCACCCTGGATCACAGGACGCAATGCGCACACACAAATTTACTCCTATGGGAAATTTACCATAACCAATCTCCCTACCTGCTTTTTTGCCAGCTCTGTTCTTGGACAGTGGGAGGAAACTCACACGAACATGTGGAGAACATGAGAAACTCTGCACAGACAGCGTTTGATCCTGATGTCAGGATTGAACCCGGGACACTGGGGTTGTGAGGCAGTAACACTAACTACTGCACCACCATGCTGCGGCAACAGGAGCATTCATTCATTCATTCATTCATTCATTCCCTCACTCATCTTCAGTCACCACATAATCCTGATTAGGGTCGTGGTAAATCTGGATCTGGCATAAGCCAAAAATACACTCTGGTTGGGATACCCTGCCATTGCAAGGTGCCATTAACACACAAACTGGCACATTTTGCCATAGCTAATCCTACTAGCATGTTTTTGGGAGGTGGGAGGAAACCAGAGAACCCAGGGAACATGCAAAAACCACACAGATGGTAACCAGATGTCAGGGTCAAAAAGGGGGATCAAACCTGGAACTGTGAGGTGACAGTGCTACCCACTATGCCAACGCCCCTCCCTGCAACTCGAGCAACTTAATTTATTTTAATAATTATACATTTAATACATTTTATAGACCTGGAATTAGTTAAAACTCACTGGTACATTGTCTGTGAGATAATATGATCCTGAAGAACAAAATTTGAACCAATGACCTGAGTTGCAAATGTCATGTGACTCACACACCTAATGTTTTTTCTCCTGTTTAACCACTACAAGTATTTGGGTACACCCAAGCTGTATTTTTATTAATTATTGAAGAAATTTGCAAAATTATATATTACAAACACTGGTCTGAATTGCTAACGTTAATGCCAACAATAACAAACATATCTATAGTCAAGTAGCTACACGCTCAGAATAAATCAATAAAAGGATTAAAGTCATCTCAAACGTAATCACAGTCTACTGCAATATCACTGTGGATGGTGAAATGTGTTCTTAAAATCAGACAATCAGATTAGAAACCAGAAGAAACTGTGGCAGTGGAACAGAGGTAACATACAGCTCCTTATTGCACCAAAAAAACCAGAAACACACACCACTATGATTCTTGTAGCCCAGAGACTGACACCAAGGTCTCCAGCTGCAGTATCAGACCTGCAAGTCCAAACCAAAGTCCCTAAGCTGCCACCCATGTTCAGTCATGAAGTCAAAATATATGTTAAAAGTCCAAGTCAAGTCATAGACAAGTGAATCCAAGTCAAGTCATGAACATCAATAACTGAAAAAGACTCAGCCACACTACAGTACTTAATACTCTCTACACACTCAGCACTTTCTGCAAACGAGCACACACACTCAGCGTTCCAGAGCATTAGAGAAAAGGACGGGTGTGTTGCTAAGGATTTTGTGCCCAGAGTGAAATTTATTGTTGGAGTGGAAGAATGGGTATAAATTTATTAAAATATTGATACATGTTCTTACATTAAACCTGGAGCAGTCTCCAAAATTAATCTATTTCCACAGAGAATTCAAAATGCCCTCACTGCATTACTAATTATTGCTTTGAATATTGCTTAAGTAAATGGATCAGTGCATGGATACATTGTTTAGGTCAATTCCTTCAATACTTAAAGGAATACTCCAGTCAAACCTACATGTGTATGATTATGACAGACAAGAATTTCGAGACATTTTTTCTATATGAAGAAAAGAAAGGAAAACCTGTTTACTCAAACTTTTTATAATGTTAGTCTAAGGGCAGTTATTATCTTCAGTTAATGAATGTTTAAAATTGAAAACCGAAGCAATGCATTAAAGAGTAATTTAGGTAAATATGCTTTGCCAAAGGTTTTTGTGGTAAATCTTTCTCTCTGAAAAAGTATTCATATCTCTAAATAAAGTTTATATACTTTTTACTTTTGATACTTTAACATGAATTTCATACAAAAATACATAAGCGTTTATTGAGTGCCCCATTGAGATTAGGTTAAACCACTGAAGGACAGCTTAAATGTCTAATAATGCTTAGGACATACAAAAACATCATGTTAAATCTCATGATTGCATGTTCATAATATCTGAGAGAATAATTTCAGTATAATTTAATTTGCCACTGCAACAGAATACGTCTCTTTAACAGACATTCTTTAGTGTGCCTGAAAACAACTGCCCTGGTTCAGCTGGTCTCTTATTTTATTCAAGATGACATATAAAACATAGATTTGATTAGTACAGGATTGTGCTTATCAAATCTGATTGACTTGATTTGATGATTCATACAGATGCATTGCTCTGTAGACATCACATGTTCTACATTGCTTTGACAGTATTTGTTCTTACATATCTGACATACCAATAAAAAACTGTGCACTAGGGATGTAACTGAATACGGATATATTTTTCAGACTGAACAGATAATGTGATCTTAGCAGATACAAATGAATGAATATGAATGAAATTCATTTTTTTTTGTGCATGTGTGTTAGAGGTGTTCATCAGGACTGAGATCCCACTGACAACGAAAAACAAGGATGAACAAGGGGGAGTTTTTTCTTTCATGCATGTGTGATGTCATTATCATGAACATGTAGCGGTCCATAGTAACTGCCTGCTCAGGGTCATGGGGGTTGAAATTCGACTATTAGTTTGTTTGTATTTTGGCAAATAGAGCCAATTAAATTTGCTAGAAAAAATTGTAGGCAGGCACAAACAAAAATAATAACTGTGCACACAACTGTCAAGTGATATGAGGTTGAAGAACTGTCACATCTCTGGTCGTCGTCCCCCCCCCCCCCCCCAAAAAAAAAACACTTCCGTCTCAGGTTTAAATTTAGTATACTGTAGATACAAATATTTATATTTGTAATACAGACACTACTAAAGGCTCTGCTGAAAACTTCTGTGAGTCTGCCCTTGCTTAATCACCCTGTCCTGATTGTGGAGGACGTTTGCAAAATAGAAAGTAACCTTATTACCAAAAATAAAGATTTGTGAAGCTGACACTTTCTCATAGCATGTATATGTGGTGCTGTATCCAAACAACACTGCCTGACTATTCGCAAACTCCACATACCCAGTGGCCACTTGCATATCAAAGCCACATGCTGAGTTCTGGATGGTGTTTTCACAGAAGCTGCCAATACAAAGCCATTACCAGCGAAGAACATTCAGCTACTGGCCTACTCGCACCAATTCAGGTTGCTGCAGGCATATTACTCTACATGTCTCTCATAGGCAAAGCTATTTACAACCCGTGCAATCACTTTGAGTACATCAGCCAAGATCAGTGCCTTCTCTCTGTGACTTTGCGGAGCAAGCCAATAGCCCATTCTTAATGGAGGCGTTTATGTGTCTCTGTTCTCCTTTGAGCTATGATTGCATCCTCATTAACCCTGCAGTTTATTCATCTTCTGAATGGAATTCTGTCCTAACCGTCACTATAAGGCATTTACAGGGCTGTAAAATTGATGTTGCAGCTTGGTGAAGAACAGATTTCCACGTGTCACACGTCAAAGAATAACGCGAACTTGGCAAGAAGTAGCAGAATAGAATAGTGCAGCGATGTCAGCCGAATCTGCGGCCTGTGAAGAGCAGGCACTCAGCCAGGCCCTTTTATGAGCCACAGGGACATATTTATGCTCTACTTCCACTAATGGAAGCAGATTGAGGAGGAGGACACTTACCAGATTAGGACCGTGTTCCCTTTTTCCTTCAAGACTCTAGTAAAAGTTTTGATTAGTATTAACTTTTAACATGATAGGTGGAATAAACCATAAAGTTTTACTGATCAGGTTAATATTTCATGTGCTTTCCTGAGCAAAGTAAAAATGAATAATGTACTTAAAGGAAAAATCCACCCTGAACGACTTGCATACTGATTTTTTTATAATTAACGTGTGATCTTCAGTTGAATGCTAGGTTAATTTCATAATGAAATTCTGCTGACCTTTTAGTTAAAATTTCTTTTATCGGCAGGGTGGTTTGCTACTTTACCCACAATGCTGTTGACTAATGTCACAGCGCTTTAGTCCTTCAGTCTGTCCAGTTCTCTCACCTCCTCATCTGTACACTCTGCTTGTTCCAAAGTGTCAACTTTTATGCCACTGGAAAATGGCGGGAAATGAGAAAAGTAAGTCTTGCTCTTTTGTTTTTCAGTGAAACCTGACAGTTATCCCTTATGTTTGAGATACTTTAAGGTTTTTTGTCCTATTATACACCATTGTAGATTTGCAAGCAATGTCCCCCGTGACACACAACTGTTAACTCCTAGTGTTCTCAGTCTTGTCATAAACATACATTTTAATCAGAAGTGTCTTAGTCTCTGACTACGAAGGCCATGAACAAGTACTTTGTAATGTCTCCCTTACAGTACAATAGGTAATTATCTCTCTCTGCATGGGGAGTTAAAGTCATGGAAAAAAGAAAGTATACCCTCCTTCAATTCTGTTTTTATTTTTCAGGCCCAAATAACAATTGTGTGGTCCTCACCAATTTATATAAACAGACATATAACCTCAGGTGACAACAAAAAACACAACAGTATGTAGTCATTTTTTCCAAAGAGTAAACCAACATTCAGAAACCAGGTGGGGGAAAAATAAGTACACCTTATAATTCAGTAACATGTAGAAACACCTTTAGCAGCAGTAACTTGAAGTAAATGATTTCTGTAGGAGTTTATCAGAATCTCACATCATTTATGCACAGCTCTCTTAACGATCCTGTCACAGCGTCTCATGACTGTATATTGTGCCTATAAATTTCAAGCAACTATGTTTCTTCTTATGTTGAAAATAATATAGCACAAGTACTTGTAATACACAGCTGTATTTGGCCTTAGAAAGTTGTATGAGCCGAAACAATTTCTAGTTTTAATACATTTTATTTACCTGCTGTGTGTTTAAATCAAAGGAAATGTGCTTTACATGTGATGTACTGATTCCTGTTGCATTTCCTTTAAAAAATAATTTTGTGTAACTAGCAAACTCTGTGTCATTTAATTTACCTTCCGTATGCTCCCTAACCACCCCGACCCCATGTGTGCTTTATGCCGCAATGATATAAAATAGGATTACACTGTAGTGCTTGCTAGTACAATGGGCTATGCTTAACATGTCCTATGTACGTACTTATTCCTACAAAATGATAATACCATGGTAGATGGGTTGTTTTAGTTAATTCAATAAAAATTTCATGTCAAGTTAGGAAGATAGTAAAACCAGCAGATTAACACATCTGAGAGCCTGGTCTCGGTCTTGACATGAACTCGGCCATGTGTGGTGTTGATCTCGTCTTGGTCTTGCCCCCTTCTCATATTCGGTCTTGACTCGGACTCCCAAGGCTAGGATCTTGGTCTTGACTTGATCTTGGCTAAGGTGGTCTTGAACCCAACACTACTAACTTCTCTTAGAAATAATGAAAATACAGCAACAGCAAATTAGTACAAGAAATGCTAAACATGTCACAAATATTTCAATATATACATATTTAATGTGTTTCAGAGAAGACATTTTATTTATCAGAATTGGTGTGAAAAAGTTTGTGATTTTTTTTTCCATCTGCTATTCATTGGCTGGGTGTTCTTTGCAATATGATTCAAAACTCTAGCTAAGCACACCTTCATGACCTCATCATTTTTGCATCATTTTCCTACTTTTTCAATTTTACAGTAACATGAGTGTATTAATGACCTGCACACTTGGATCCAGTCCAAGTTCTCAGCTGCTCATCAGACACATGAATGAAAAACTGTGAACACCTGCTTTTGCAGTTCTAGGCAAAGGAGCTCAAACATTTACCTAATGAGCGAGTTGCACCTGTCAGACAATGAGGCTTCGCTCATGAGCTGCCCGGTTTGCATGTTATCCCATGTATCTGCACTTCCAGCTATACACTCAACCTGCTCTATGGCCTACTGGCACGCACGCATGCAAAACATAGCTTACTGTCAGCAGAGCTCAGCTGCAGCCCTTGTTCAGGGTGTTCCCAAAAACACACACACTGGCAGGGGAATATTCAAATGCGCAGATAAGCTGTATGGTAAGTAGTACAATGTAGTACAGTTAGGAGCCATAAAAAAAGTTCTTGTTGTGCATATTTAGCAGGAGAAGTTCAAGTTCAGCAACAGACTCCAGTATTGTTGATGGTTATGCAAATTACGCAAATCCAGCCATCACATTGAACAGTATAACGCTATCAAACAGCAAACCTTTATGGGCACGCGTTCACCAAAATCAGGAAATTGACCAGGTGATGTTTTTTCAATCTTCAACTGTTCAGTTATGGTGAGCCTGTGTCCACTGTCGCCTCAGATTCCTGTTTCTTGGCGGACACAAGTGGGACCCAAGGTGCTCATCTGCTGTTGTAGCCCTTCTGCCTCAAGGTTTGTCATGTTGTGCATTCTGAGATGCTTTTCTGTTAACCATGGATGTAAAGAGCGGTTATTTGCATTACCATAGCCTTTCTGTCAGCTTGAAGCAGTCCGGCCATTCTCCTCTGATCTCTCTTATCAAAAAGGCTTTTTCACCTGCAGAATTGTCACTCGCTGGCTTTTTCCGCCTGCACCGTTCTGTGTAAACTTCAGAGACTGTTGTTGTGCATGAAAATCAGATGATCAGCAGTTTCTGAAATACTCAAACCAGCTCATCTGGCACAACCATGCCATGATTAAAGTCACTGAGATTATGTTTTTTCCCCATTCTGATATTTGATGTGAACATTAACTGAAACGCTTTAACAGTACCTGAATTATGCATTACGCTGCTGCCACATGATTGGCTGATTTGACAATTGTGTCAATGAGCAGAAGTACAGGTGTTCCCATTAAAGTGACCGGAGAGTGTATATAAGGCTTAACATATTTTAAATTAAAGTTCACAGATGTCCTATTGTCAGTTAAGTGTCTACTTCTAAACTTAATTCTTATCTTATTTATTTACTCTTCTGCTTCCTCACAAGGTCAAAAGAATATTACAGACTATTAATCAGTTTATAAGCCCTTATAAGTTTATAAGTCTGAATTATGCCTAACAGGTCAAATCAAGCTGGTGTTGGGCATCTAACATTAACATTTGATGTTAAAAATATATTATTAAATCAATGAAAATATATAACTATTAGCTTGATATGACAGTGTGATGTAAATTTGCAAAGGTTGTATTGGTTCTCATTTGTATGTTATTGTGAGTTTCCTATCTGAATGCCACAGTAGTACAAGATGTTTTGTGGATCTGTTTCTGATTACTTATAGGAATATTCCACTAAAAAAACAGATTGTTTACTCTGGAGGAACTGCAGCTACTCCTGAGAGCCAATTCATTACACCTTCTGAACAAAACAAGCTTTGGTAGGGGTTTTGGCATATGGAACTGAGCACTGCCATGTAAAAAGCTCAATACACCAAAGCATAGTACTCCATGACCATATAACTCACTTGTAGCTTTCTGCAGTTTTTTGGCATATTTAATATGGAAGGTATTCTTCTTTCTATCCTCAAGTCAGCTTCTAAAAGCCACAGGATGTGAGAAGAATTGTAGGAATTCCTCCAAACACATAAAAATGACAAGGCTCTGCAATTAAAATGACAGGTTTTGCACACAATACATAGTGCAATGATTTTCAAAGGTACACCCATATCTGTTTATCTTCTCAAAACCAAAATCAAATGTTTGCATTGGGCTAAGACCATATATCCAGATCTGAAACACAAACTTCCCACATCTATTGTAGGAAAAATGTTCCCTGTTTTGGGCTTAAAACACCAGCAATGTTTGTCTGAAAATCAACACCAACCGGCTGCAAATGGCATAGCGCGTTGGGGCCTTTACGGGCAAACAAACATTGATCTTTCTTCAGTCCTGGCTTATCTTATCTTGTCTCTGTTTGCTGCTGATGGCAAGGAGAGGATGGTTCCAGCGGCCCACTACAGCAGCTATAATTAACCAGAAACAGATGATATCTAATGTCTCTGGAGGACAGTGGAACACTTTCCCCGCACAAACCTCCCCAAAGACAATGTGTTGCCATTTAGCAAGGCACCGAGCCCAATTGCTTTTGTGTTTTTTTTTGCCATTAATTGTTTCTGGCATGCTTGCTGTGGGAGTGCATTCTGTAATTAAACATAATTGCATAAGTGAGCTTGAAACATTATCTCCCATTTGCTGGAGCTGGATCAGTTTTGCCAAAGCAAGGATAAAAGCACAAACAAGTTCAGTGGAGTGGTGATTTTAGCATTTATCCATTAAAGAGGCCTTTTATAACACATGAAAATATTCAGGTGATCCTATCTAGCTTGTAGCGACTGATTTTACATGATTGAAAGCTCTGATGCCAGCTGTGGTGACAAGTACTGCAATACAAACAGACCAAACCATATAAACTTAAAAAGTTTCACAAACAAGACCAACATTGAGGTACAAATGTTTGATGCTTTGTTTATATATCTTGAAAGACACACATTAAATTAGTTGTTTAAATTTGTTGTGCATATCAGTTGTGCTGTGTACTGCTATTCCATGTCGATCAGTGTGCTGATCCTCAAAGCAAGAGAAGAAGGAATCACTTTTTACAGGAGAAGCTCAGAGAATGTGTGCGTCATGTAATGAGGGACTTTATGCAGGAGGTAAGGCAGGATGATGAGGTGAGGTTAGTGGTTAATAGCTTCCCTTTAATTTCAACTCTTTAATATTCATCATATTTTTGTAGTGTTTGCAAGGTTTGATAGGTTCCGTGATTGGATTTGTGTTTGAATTTGTGATTGAGTAATGTTGACTTTGTTTGGCTGCTCAGCTATTTATCAGGAAACTAGCTCGAGGAGTCTGCTTTAGCAAACATTGTGATTGTCTTGTTTTTGCTAAGTCCTGTTATGTGTAAAAAAAAAAAAAAGCACAGGTATACCTCATCTTCAAGAGCCAAAAAAAAAAACCCAAAACATAGCCAGCATGCTGTGTTAGAGAACTAGCTTGGCTAACATTAATTAGCTAGCTGAAACAACTTCACAGCTGAGGTTTTAGCTCAGGTGCTAGCGCTTGCCAGTTTTGATTGTCAGCTCTTTAAGGTTCTCCAACAACGTTTGGTGTTCTTCCATGTCTAAGTGCTGGCCTACAACACTGACATTGTCATATCACTGTTCATAGCAGTTCTTCTTTTCTTCCTTGGATTGTGGCATGATGAGATATCCATGATGACAAATGTTGTTTGAGTCCAACAGCTCTGACTTTAAAGATTTGTTCAAATTTGGCAAGATTAGGTTTCTAATGGTTAAATAGGCAGATTTGAGATTTTAGATTTGGATGATTTTTTTACTCCTTGAGCAGGTCCTCATTCCCGCCCATGTACACAAATCTCTGCACCAAGAACTTACCATGTTTCAAATAGAGCTAGCATTAGCAAGAACTGTCAGAACATCAGTTTCAAGTGCACTCAGGTATTCAATAGCTTGAAAGGCAAGTTATAATACAATAAACACACAAAATTCGACTGGTAATTATTCGACTGGTAATTATATGACAGTGGTTATGAGTGTTGTCGCCCCGCACCTATTTGATACATTATGTAAACCTGGCCGTTTAAACAATTCAAAGCTTTATACAGTTTGCCTTTCCATATCTGTCCAGGAGCAACTCAGGAACACTGTGTTTTTACACTATTTTTTCTACCACTGACTCAGTGTAGATACTTGTATGTTTTTCAACAAAAAAAAAGATACTGCAGCTTAAACAATTTCATTTTTTATAACCATTAACTATACTAAATCAGTTAAAAATCCATTATCAAATAATCAGTTCAGTTTTGAGGTGAACATATTGGACCAATCCAAATACATGTACGTTTCTTCCTCCATCATATCCAATCATATCAGGAGTTATTTCCCATGAGTATCTCCCCCTGACCTTTTCCCAAAGCAATGCAGTGCAAATATCACCTTGTGGCATGTTATTTGGGGCCTCGTATTGACAGTGGTTTTCTCCCCTATGCATGCTTACCCTCCACTCACCTGACACATTCAAACGTGCTGAATAACCTTTCTCACAAACCACATCTGGATCTGTGCAGCATGGTCCTGATACACAGTGTGAAAAATGGAAGGGTAAATGCATCCAGACCTGTATAATTAATTAATTCTAATTTTGAAAACAAAGACTTGTGATCATCTGGAAAAGCTGTCAATTTATTCACACTACAACATCCCACATACACTATTCACACTACAACATCCCACCGCCCTCCCCCCAGCCCTGCAATCTCTGAATTGCATCTGAGCATCATTGTTAATCAAGTTCACTCCTTCAAGGCTACAGTTTATCCACACCAGCTTGATAATGTCACATGACAATTATCATCATTGAATGCTTTGAGTGAGTTTTCACTGCTTCAGTAAAGGTGGAAAGCATCTTGTAGAAACCATGTCCAGATGAATTTCTTGAATTGTATCCCTCTTGTCTCTCTAGAAGAAACTTCAACAGATGAGAGAGGATAAAAAAGGTCAAAACCCATCTCACAATAGGAATGAAAAGCAGCTCCTACCATGATTGCCTAAAAAAACACAGGCTTGGCAGACAGATTACTTTATCATGTCTGGTCACCTCCTCTTGTCGACCATTTCCCCTCAGGCTAAGCAAAGAGATGCATGCGGCTGTCTGATGGGAAGCTGCTGAGATATGCAGTCCCTGCAAATCCCACCAACGCACAGAGGCGTGAAAGAGGGAACGTGCTGGTGCTGTCCAACGGAAGAGCTGAGATTAGACAGCCTGGGAGAGGAAGGAGACAGAGTTTGCTTTGCAGAGGCTCTGTTTACAGAGAGAAATGAATTATCTGTTTTCACTTTCTATTTCCACTTCTGTTGTAATTGTAGTGCCTATACCACAGACCAACAGAGAAAATAGAGTTTGCTGTGGCGGAGCATAAACAGAGTGAGCACTGGCAGACATGAAAGGCATATCAGACTGTAAAGAAACACCCTGGGATGGAGACCTCCCCTCCTTCACAGATTAGATTATCAGTCTCTGGGTCTGCTGCACACACATGCGGATGTCCTTGCCCAGGGAAATGAACACACCATTCCAGGGTGGAGGTCCAATTGTCTTGGAAATAAAAATAAATTTGAGTGTTCTGGCCATCTTCAGTGTGAGCTAAAGTTGTCTTGAAGTCATTAGAATTGCAAAATCTTGAGAGAGTGATTTAAAAAAAAAAAAACACCTTTTTCAACAGCGCATGTATGAAATCAGAACCCGAGTGACAGCAGAATTATCTGAATGACATCACCACCTCTTTTTATGACAAGTAGCTGTGGGCAGTACAAAGCTGCATTTCAAATTATGCTTCGCCTATCTTTGGACTGCGTAATCAGTGATTACTGATGATTTTCATCAAGGTTCAAGTGGCTCTTGAGAGCCCCGGAGCGCAGAGAAATGACCACCTCCACCTCAGAGGTTGTTGATTACTGCATTCTCCAGCTGTGTCAGTAAGGGTCCACGGCTGAATCGCAGCTATTGTCTGCTTTCAGCACAAGATTCACCCCCATCTTAGCATAAAGTTCAAATCTAAATGCTGTCTCCCATTTCATCTAATCACTCAAAATGCCACCTCGGTTTCTGCCATTTATTCTGATTTTGTGCTTATTTGGCATTTCATCTTTTGTCCTTGCAAAAAAGAAGTCACCATGGTGTCTATTTTATCCCGTGTTTACAGCAGACTCTAAACTGATAACAGCGTGGTATGAACTGAATGAGACTATTGTCTGCATAATAACACTGGAGAGAGACCTGTTTCTTTAGCATGAGATGCCAAACATTTGGTGAGATAAAAGACTTTGGTGATTAATAACACCATGTCTTGAGTCATGAATAAAAGAAAACAGGAATGCAGACTTTTATTTATACAGCTTATGGCACTTTGTTGAAGTCAACGACGGAGTCCACTGAGAGATATCAGAGTGCTCTGTGATGAATCCATTAAAGGATAAACAGATTCTTTTTGAATGATAGGATAGTATCTCAGACATGATTGATTAAAATTGTTATTTAGGTGCTAACTGTCCATGAGAAATGTAGCAAGCATAAAGTCACAGAATTTTGTGCCACGCAGCAACATTAATGTTTTGCGCACATTTTCAGGTTTTTAAAATGGTATTGCATGGCCTCGCTGGCTATTGCGTTTGCTTTTAGGAAGTGGATGATGCATGTGAGAGAGGTACTAAAGCATGGCCTTGATTTGTGAGAGCTGGAAAAGGAGGTCTGCTGCTCGGCTATGAGAGGACAGATGGCTCGTGATGGCTCTTTTAGCTCAGCGCGAGAGGCCGCTGCTCCATCATCATCATCTTCACGAGCATTAACAGATGATTGGACTGGATAAACTGTTACAGCCCCTCACCAGGGTAAAGCTCTAAGATTCTTTTTTTTTTATATATAAAACAAGCAAATGGGCGCAAGCAAATTGGACCATGAGTAAGATTTGGTTAAGTACTTGAAAATGCTTGAAACTGATGAAAAGCTGCTTTATGGATCCATGGAAACAAACTATTTCATTAGACGTTTGGGGAGGGGGGGCAGTTTGCAGTGGTTCTATACAAAACAGAATTAACTGGTTGTGAACAATAGCTGGTAATAATTAATTAAAAATTTATACCTGTATGTTATTAATTAACAAACGTTATTAGTATATTCAGGAGAATCATCTATATTGTTGCTAATGGTTGTCTGAAACTGTGCTGTAGGCTGGAAGAGATACAGCATTGCAGCCAAGAGTGGCAGAGGAAATGTCATGGTAACGGTAATGAGAAAAATTACTGTTTGTACATATCATGACTAGCTGCAGGTGTTTCAGAACTCAAGAATCAATCCAGTGCAAAAGGGCTACCCGGTGTGCCATAACACATCCACTGAATGGATTTCCTAAAAAATTACACTGTTGTCATGCTCCTTAAAGCCTTGGTTTGTTTTTCACCAGCAGAATAGTGACTTACAAGCTGGGGATGGTTTAATGGGTTATTGCCTTCACCAAAACACACTCAAGGGGCCACGTCTGAGGCTGAGCCCTTTGTAATATCAGTTTTATTGTTTCCAGCTGCTGGAATGATGAGTGAATGTCAGAGAGATGCCACATATCCCCCAGAGTTTGACGTTAATGGCGTCTCGGCAATCATTTCTGTTTATGAACTTGGAGCCGCAGACTGCGAGACACCACTTTTCTGCCAGTCTGTCCCTCCTACCTGGTTATTAAAGGAATGGTTTGGGGAAATATCAAGTTTATCGATTCAAGTCAGCATCAACTCAGCAAGTGCATTCATTTGACCACAGAATTTTAACTTCCATTGCTTGTTAGCTACTTTTGTCTCATGGCTACCAGACAAAGATAGAGAACCAAGATTTGGACAGAAAACAAGTAGCAAATGATTGACTACATTTGAGGTAAGTAGGATATTTGTGCAAATTTAAGTTTTCCACAAATCGTTCCTGAAATCCTGTTTAGCTCAAAGAGACGTGGTGCAGCTGCTCAAAGTACACTCTGCTGCTTTGTTCCCTCCCAGCTGCAAATTTCAGCCCTTTTTTGTGAACATCTTTTGCTGTGGGTTCATTTGAAGTCTTTTGGAGAGGTGATGAGTGGCACTGGGGTGTAAATGGCAGCGGTGAACTGAGGTGTGTGTGGCAGGGCGTTGGTGAATGCTTAAGAGACCGGCTCGCTGCAAAGCTTCCACTTCAAATACGCAGGTTCAACAATTCAAGGTGGATGCCCATCTGTTCAGTGACCTCTGCTGCAAGTGCTGAAGGTGAACAAAGCCACTGTGTGTGTGTGTGTGTGTGTGTGCGCGCACACAGATGCTGCTATTCCTGATGACTGTTTGAAAGTGAATTACACTCCTTGAGTGAAACAAGAAAAGAGAAACAAGAAAAAAGTACTATGTAAACAAACATTAGACGGGCTCACACTATCTTGCCTCAACAGGCTGGTCTTTAATTACACATCTTTAGCCTTCCGCTGACCCTGTGAGACTGCATTATTCCCCAGCGTGTGGACTGCGGCCAGACTGAGGTGACCCCTATCTGCCAGCACTACGCTGCAGCAAACACTGCTTCCATCAAAGCCACTATTGTATCTACCATTTGGAGGGATCAGATGATGCTCTTCTCCTTCTCCTTCTCCCTCTCTCTCTCTCTGTCTCTCTCTCTCTCTCTCACACACACACACACACATATTTCCTGCTGGCAATCAAAACATCAAAGCTTCTTTGCTATATTTCCTGCAGGTGAGTGAATACTAAAGAAACTTAGTATTCACTCACTCCCCTCCAACAAATATGACTACAATTCAAAAAGGGCTTTTTAACATGTAAAATTATGTACTACAGTTGCCCCAGGGTGAACTAAGAGCTTACGATAGGCAGGGATGGGCAAAAATAAATAAGCCTATACCAAAGTGTATTTTAATGTATAATACATACACTCACAGAGCACTTTATTAGGAACACCTGTACACCTAGTCATTCATGCAATTATCTAATCAGCCAATCATGTGGCAGCAGTGCAATGCATAAAGTCATGCAGATACGGGCCAGGCCAGACGGATGGGCTACAATAGCAGAAGACCACGTTGGGTTCCACTTCTGTCAGCCAAGAACAGAAAGCTGAGGCCACAGTGGGCACAGGCTCACCAAAACTGAACAGCTGAAGACTGGAAAAATGTAGCCTGATCTGATGAATCTTGATTTCTGCTGAGGCTCATGGACCAAACCTGCCTTGTGTTAACAGTCCAGGCTGGTGGAGGTGGTGTAATGGTGTGGGGAATGTTTTCTTGGCACACTTTGGGCCCCTTAATACCAATTAATCAACGCTCGAATGCCACAGCATTCATGTGCACCGTGTGCATCCATTCATGGTCATAATTTACCCATATTCTCATGACTACTTCCAGTATGATAATGCACCATGTCACAAAACAAAAGTCGTCTCAAACTGGTTTCATGAGATCAGTGTTGTTCAGTGGCCTTCCCAGTCACCGGATCTGAATCCAATAGAACACTTAGGGATGTGGCACAATGGGAGATTCGCAGCATGAAAGTGCACCTAAAAAAATCTGCAGGAATTGCGTGATGTAATCATGTCAACATGGACCAGAATCTCAAAGTAATATTGCCAACATCTTGTGGAATGCATGCCATGAGGAATTGAGGCTGTTTTGAGAGCAAAGGGAGGCCCTACCCATAATGACTGAAGGTTTTTGAAACTGTTCATGGACATGCAGAGAATTTCTAACCATAGAGCAGCTCTGGTGCGAGTACCTGCTCTAAAATCCACCTGGATTGCATGACCGTCGTTTTACGCAAGTTCATCATGCAAGTGTTTTTTGTTTGTTTTTGAAAATATATTTTAAAAATGTAGTACAAATCACAAATATTATTACTTCATAATTCATATTTCATATATACATGTATATATGTAGATGTATACATCTATCCATCACATCTGCAGCACTAAATGTGGCAACTACAAACAAGAATTTCAACACTTTTGAGAAAAGAAATGGACCTTGTTTACCCGATAAAAACTCATAATGGATATCTAAGGGCATTTGTTCAATTCTGTCAATAAATCTTTAAAATCTATGACTATATGTTGGAAATGTAAAGCTACAGCTGTTTCACACTAACAGTAAAGGAGACATGAGTGAGGTGACATGAGAATCACCACACCTTTTTACTAAAGCTGTTGTTATGGAGTTTTATCCATCTTTTGAACACTGGAGCAAAAGATCTGATTCATTCAACTTTCCCTATGGTTTTGTGGTATCAGATGGAAGCTGAGGCTCTTCTGTGTCAACCTTGAGATACACTGAAGAATAAGGACAGGTTCGTTTCTCTGAAAAAGCAGTCCCATCTCATACAATTAGATTAACACAGATTTACATCTTAATTAACAAGCACCTTTAACTGGAGAATTTCGAATTTCTTTTCTCAATATATGACATAAGTGTCAAAAGTGTCAAAATTATTCTCAGTTGTAATCTCACATAGGCTACATATGCCACAGTGTTAGATTAATACTAGGTTGAAACCCGCTGGAGTATTCCTTTAAGTGAGTGTGATGAGTAGTGTTGTTGTTGTTGTTGTTGTGCACCTGCATTTCCTTTCAAGCACTGGTGCAAAATCAATTACATACAAAGACTTATGTGGCCTTGTTTATGTAGACAAAGCATACTTTACATCTTTATATAATTTAGAGCTACAGTCTTATTCCAGTTTGCAAAAATGCCATAGCAAACCCTAGTACCAAATTTTAAACCACATGAGAACATGTACGGCACATGAGAAGCCCGGCTGATAATGGACAGACCGCGGTGTTAGAGACAGGCCGCATAAATGAGGTCAGAGCTGTGCAGTGAGCAGCCCGAAGCCGTGACAGCTCCATTACCCAGAGGTGGGCAGATGCCTGGCAGCCTGCAGCCGAGGCAGGTGGAAGGGGAGTTGGGCAAGGGTGAGCAGGTGTTCTCCCTGTGGGCACCACACTCCCCCATCCAACACCCCCCGCCATGCACACTCCCCCTGACACACACATACGCTCTCCCCACCTGGCCACTCACACTGCCGCCCTTAGCTAAGCACAGCTCCGTATAACAGGCACTGTATATGACAGGAGAGCATGAAGGACAGAAGGCACTACCCTTCATTTTTAAAAGGAATTGACCTGAGATCACAAGAGCTGTGTGAGAGGGGTAATTTGGAGTGTCTCTGTGCAAGTGGGCTAGGGAAGTTAGAAACGCAAGGCGGTCACAATTTGTTTTGCGGTTTGTGCTGACATGGGTGGGGAAGCCCAAAGAGCTCCGGGTGAAACTAGCATTATGTTCCAGAAGGCACCTGTGTGTGCATGAACGTGTGTCTGAGTGTGTGTATGCGCTCATTCTACAGAAATACCCCATAACACAAATCTGCAGGGCCTCCATTCTTTACTAACAGACTGGTGCGACCTCTTCTATTTCCACACAAAGTTCTCTGAGCAAACTGAGTTTCTGTCCTCCTCACACACCCTCAGTGTGTTTTAAACACCTAGGAGCCAGAAGCAGGACTGAAGCCAGATCAGACGTACTGTCCAATTCTCACTGCTTCCAGCCTTTGATGTTTCAGCACTGCTATGAGGCCGTGCAGCTAACAGCACCTGTCCTGTGAAGTCATGCCTCAGGCATCTCTCACACTGCAAGCGAGTGAGTATGCGAGCCGCAGGCCAGCAATGTCTGTGGGATTCAATATGTTGGCGTTACAGATGTGTAACTGCCTGATATGCCTGCCAGCTGCCCTGCTTGAGTCAATATGACTCTCTAAAAGCATGCACAAGCATACAGACAAAATGTACCACTAAACAAGAGACTATATGATTATATTTGTAAGCTCTTACAGTATAAATGCAACACCAGTTTTCAGTATGGCTGCCTAGTAATGTTAAGTCAATGCAGATCAGCACACTAACACCAGAACAGGCAACGGCATTTTGTTTAAGTATTTAAACTAAATAATGTCACATTTCTCTCATCTACAGTGGTGCTAGAAATTTGTGAACCCTTTATAATTTTCTGTATTTCATCATAAATCTGACATGAAGTGTGATAAGATCTTCATCTAAGACTAGAAAAAGAGAACCCATTAAACAAATGATGCAAAAACATTATAGTTTTTGCATTTATTTATTGAGCAAAATTATCCAAATATCTTTGTCTGAAAAAGTATGTGAATCTCTAGGAGTATGAGTTCATTTAAAGGGGTAATTGAAGTCAGATGTTTTAATCAAGGGGATGGCAATCAGGTGTGAGTTTAGCAGGCCCTTCCATGTTTCAAAAACATAAACTTGAGTCTTCACTATCAAAGTCTGGCCTTCACTACACAGGTTTATGGAAGTGTGCCATGCCTTGATCAAAGGAGACTCCTGAGGACCTCAGAAAAAGAGTTATCGATGCTCACCAGGTTGGAAAACCTTACAAAACCATTTCTAAAGAGTTAAGCCTTCACCAATCTACTGTGAGGCAGATGATATACAAATGGAGATAATTCAGCACCACAGTTACTCTGCTAAGGAGTGGCCATCCAGCAAAATTCGCTCCAAGGGCGCATAATAATAATAATAATAGCATTACCGGAAGTCACAAAGAACCCCAAGGTTAAGATCTAAGGACATACAGGCCACTCTTGCATTGAGTAATGTCAACGGTCATGGGTCCACCATCAGGCAATCACTGAACAAGAACGGTATGAATAGCAGGATAGCAAGGAGGAAGACACTACTCTACAAAAAGAACACTACTGCCTGTCTGAAGTTTGCTCAAGACCACGTGGAAAAGCCAGAAGCCTACTGGAAAAATGTTCTGTGACAGATGAATCCAAAATAGAATTTTTTGGTTGAAATGAAAAGCGTTATGTTTGGCAAAAACCAAACATTGCATTCCATGGTTAAAGCAGAAGAAATTTAACATTTTGGAATGGCCATGTCAAAGTCCTGATCTTAACCCAAGAGAAATGTTGCAGAAGGACCTTAAAAAGGCAGCTCATGCAAGGAAGCCCACCAATATCACTGAGTTAAAGCAGTTTTGTAAGAAGGAATGAGCCAAAATTCCTCCAATCCAAAATTCCTGCAGGATTAATCACCAGTTACCGTAAAGTTTGGTTGAGACTTATTGCTGCTCAAGGGGGTCAGACCAGTTACTAAAAGCAAAGGTTCACATACTTTTTCCAACAAAGATATTTAATGTTAATTTTAAATAAATATCAATAAATAAATGTACAAACTATAAGATTTTTGCATTACTTGTTCAATTGGGTTCTCTTTATCTAATTTTAGGACTTAGATAAAGATCTGATTTAAACTTATGCAGAGATACAGAAAATTGTAAAGGGTTCACAAACATTCTAGCAGCACCGTAAGTCTAGAAGGTCGGTGAGAGTGAAGGTCAAATTCACTGTTTGTTTTATTCAATTGTAATTTTATTGAATTACAGCTTACGATACAGTAATCGCTTTTAGCAAAAGCCAACAATAATGCATTTTTATAGGTAGCAAAATTTCTGGGTTTATTAACTCTTCACAGGAAAAATGTTACATTGTTTAGATTGTGAACTGTTTATTTTCTCATGATTAATCAAGATGAACTAATGTTGTTGAACTAATTCCTCCTCTGCATGTCGCACCCATATGTCTGACCTAAACACCTGTATTATATAATTATGGATATCTAGGTATGTTGTTTGCAATTCCAAAACACAGTTTTTCACAGAATATTTATTATAAAGAGAACTTACCTCACCTAAATGACCTATTTAAAAGAAAATTCTTGATGGCATATCTTTAATAATGACAAAATCCTTTAAGCAAGGAATAAAACACGACAGGGTGTACTGTTATAGGAAAATAATCAACAGGTTCTCGTGATGCTGATCACACCCCAAAGTTGATTATTGTCCAATAACACATTCTAAAGCGTTTTATTCCTCTTCTACCACAGCAACAATTTTATTTATGAATAACAAGTTGTGCTTTTTTATCCATTTATAGTTATATTTAATATTGTAGAACATCTGCAAAACAATTTAGTTTTATCACTTACAATATAACAGCTATAAACAGTGATTCACACACAAGCCTCTATTTTTCTCTCTCTCAATGCTAATAAAGCAAGAAAATACAGCTTGTCATGTTACTGAGAAACCACACAGCTCGCTATCCTGAAGTCTTTCCTATTTTGGAACACTTAAAAGAACAGCCTTACTTACTGATTACTGTTACAAATCCCTGACACTGGAGACTCCTTCCAAAAAATGAAATTAATGTCTCCTCACAGAAAACTTCACCATGTCAATGATTATACACTTTTAATGTTTATGTGGGGCATCTCCCGTACAAGTCCCTGTATAAGTTGTTACTATAGAAAGAATAACATATTACAATGAGCACATTAATATAAACCTGTGATTCACCTTGCAGCTGGAACTACTGTCAGAGGTGCTGTTATAGAAAATTAATCACCTTCTGACCAATCAGATTCGAGAATTAGACCACACTGTGGTATTGGTATTAAAAATGCATGTGAAAAACAGTAGTGGCTTGTCCATTGGGGCTGGTAGGGCAGACACACTGTCTGAATTTACACTTTGCCTTTTGTGGAAATGTATTAGATTTAATTCTGATTATTTGCTATAAAACAAGATCTTGGCAACCACAGAGTATTTTTAAACAAGCCTAATCTGGGAGAACTATCATTAACTGTTAGTCCACTGCTCCTCCCCAAGCATGGAGCAGTGTGAGTCGTGCCCCAATGGGCATCTATTAGCTCTTGTTGCAGTTCTTATTTTTGACCACAAGGTGCAATAATATCTTTACATCTAGAAAGGCGAGCAAATCATTGGAACATCGACTTCTTTCAAATAGTGACATTTTTTTAAATCACTGGTCACGCAAAATTGGTAATTAGAATTTCAACAGAATTTAAAATGCATGGAGATGAATAAACATCTGTTGAATGGCTCATATACATGGTAGCGCTCTGCCCCACCTGCCTCTATGAACAATTCACCACTGATAGACTATAGATTATAAAAAACATAAATAATCTCAGAGTACACTTCAATATGGAAGATTTGTTCTAGTGCCCAGATGTCTTCCTCAAGGAAGATTCTAGGAGCTTTCCCTGTGTGGAGTTGGACATAGGATCTGGCAACCTGTGCTGAGCGGCTGAGCGTGCGCTTCGTGAACCCTGGCTGCAGAAAAAGGTGTTCTCCTTCTCACACCTTTCAGAAACAGCTGAGAAAAAAGTCTATTATTCTGAAACCCTACACCATTTGGCCCATGTTCCATTCAATATGGAACACTGAGGGAACACCTGAGAGACTCAAGTTTCATATGATGGTTCAAGGGATGCTATTGAATCGTGTTAGGTTACACAATGTCCTTTTGTTTTCCAACATTTCAGGAAGAAAAGGTCAGAAAGCACTCGATAACACGCTGAGTACCAAGGGAAACCTTCATTTGTATAGCATAATCTGCAAATGATTTATTTTGGTATAAAGCATGGTCTCATGGAGCATCACAGTCTCCAGCCTATGTCTGTTCAGTGAAGAAATAAGAACTGAGGTGCATGTTTTGGGATGTATGGAACAAGCTGGAACAAATTTTGAACTAATCTCTTCTGGAAGTAGAGTAGAACATTGTCACCCTGCACACTGTCACGCCTATAGTCACCCTGAACTCCACTATCATACTAAACAGTAGGTTGAAAGAGGTGTTCCCTATGTGCTACTACACATAGTGTGTTGTTTGGTATGCAGCCCACGGTTGTGCGGGACACTAGACGGGCTATGAATGGATGATGTCACGAGGCCGGCGCCAGAGAGACGGCAGGATCAGTAGTATGTGACAGCAGTATAGACTCTGTGAGAGTGTGCGATTTTGTGTGTGTGTCTGTGTGTGTGTGAGAGAGAGAGAGAAAGAGAGTTTTTATATATGTTTTTATATCTTGGTGGAGACCATATGTCCCTGGATTGGAATATTGGACTATATTTGGCCTTGTGGGGACATTTGGCTGGTTTCCATGAGAAAAAATGCTTTTTTTGAAAGAAAGAAAGACAGAAAGAAAGCAAGAGCCTAAACATCTCATTTGGTGACTGATGTTAATGCAAGGGTTAGAGTTAGGTGTAACCACAGCATTAATTAGCTAATTAACTAATTATCTCAATTGGATGTCCTCAAAAGAATTGCGTGTGTGTGTGCGTGTGCATGTATGTATGTATACCAGCCAGCAGAACTCAAATTCATCACCTACCAGGTTTGGGTGTTTAAGGTAGGCTTATAGGCCTACATGCAGTAGGAACACACACCAATAATGTCAGTGGAATTCATGCTATGTAGCACAGGTGTGTATAGGTGAACATATAATGTTAGTTACAGTGTTGGAATTTTGTAACACAGAATGTTTAATTCCTTCTTAAACTGTTGTCTTTGGAAGGAATACTCCACAGGATATGTGTGATTTAGTACAGACGAGAATTTCAGCATGTTTACCTGTACTGACAAAAGAACTGAAACATGTTTACTCAAAACCCATTTGTAATGAGAGTCTAAGGGCAGCTGTTAAATTCCACCAATCTGTTTAAACAGGGCAGTATAATGCAAAACTACAGTCATTATACTGTATTAATAGGCCTGAAGGTTTTAGGAGAAGACACATGAGAAAATCTTACCTAAGCTGTTTAAAAAAATAAATAAATAAAATAAAAAATTCCAATTTTGTGTGCGATCGGCTGAGGCCCTTCCATGTTAGTAACTCAATCACAGATTCTTCCCTCTGAAAAAATATGATGTTTGAAAGGATGGGTTACAGATTTAGACTTCAATTTACAAATGCATTCATGATCATTCTTACACAAATAGGTAAAACTATGGTTTTTGCATTAGTGTTTATTGACTTCCCCAACAACTGCCCTTAGACTTCAGTTATTCATGAGTTTTGATTAAACTGGGTTTCTGATTTATTCTCAGTGAAGGGAAATGTGGAGAAATTATTGTCCACAATCTCACTACTGGAGATTCTGTGGGAAAAAAGCAGGACTACTCCTTTTAAGTAGTTTGTTTTTAGTTTAGCTTGTTTCTCAGCCTTCAGCTGTGTGTGTGTGTGTGTGTGTGTGTAAAACAGCTCCCTGGCTGACTTACACTGAGAGATCTGTTACACTTCGTGCTCTTCCAGTGCTAAGCACAGTTGTAGAAGCCAGTTCATCAGCACGAGGAAAGCGCGCAGGGGATTGTGGGCGGGTTTTCAGGAACTTCAGGTGTAGCCAATGCGGTTGCGCCGACCCCCTGATTGACGTGGCAGCATGGACCAATCCGCTTCAATCTTTATCCCGCATCATAAGCCCGGCCCGTTCACTATATAAACTAAAACCCAGCAGGCTCTGGAGTAGATTTGCGAGACAGCATCTGACGGTTGTGTAGCCGAACAGGAAACAGGAAGCAGGTGACTATGAAGGCGATCAGTCCAGTGCTGCCGATGCGAAGGACTCACGTGAACTCGCACGCGCAGGATCTCGGGATCTGGAGAAGTAAGAGCGCGTGGGATGAGCCGCTCGGTGTGCTGTGCGACATGAACGACTGCTACAGCCGCCTGAAGGAGCTGGTGCCCAGCCTGCCGCAGGACCGGAGCGTCAGTAAGATGGAGATCCTGCAGCATGTCATCGATTACATTCTGGACCTTCAGATCGCGCTGGACTCCAGCACGGCTAATGCGAGTCCACAGCCGCAGCGGCGTCCTGCTCAAGCAGGCGTTTCCTCCAGTACTGAAGCCGACATCAGCTCTTTTCAGGTAAACACACATGCACTGCAACACAGAGGCAGATGAACGCCTGCGCATTTGAAGTTGCATGTGTTAACGCAGCCCTGGGGTTTTGCTGTGTGGAGCGGTCCTGCACACTGTTACACGCTCCCACTAGGCTTCCCATTTGTTGCTTCTGTAGACTTTTTACACCTTGCTCTGGATAAATGCAAAAGCGCAGACAGCTACAAAGTACTTGTCTGTGCATGTGTACTATATGATACAAAACGTATACAGCTACTAATAATGCTGCTTTATACAAGAGTAAGCTATTCTTGGCAACAAAAAATGGGCAAATTTAAACCTTAAGTGCATAACCGATGTATTTGCATTAGTATAGTTAGTTAATATGCAGCCACAGCTCGACTGTCACTCAGTACAGCACACTGGCCAGGCTTTTACTGAAGTTCTCTACTGTTATTAAAGTCTGACATCACTATATATAATTCCCTAGCAGTTTATCAGGGTTTATGATATTAAAACATCATATGTTTCATGTTACAAGTGTTGTTGTTGTTGTTGTTGTTTATACTGCGTAACAGATTACTACACAAATCAAATATACAGCAACTCAGGATCCAACTCGTAACACCCCAGAAGAAATTAGCAAATGAAATTTGCACTTGAGAGAGGTGTAAATCTCTCCTGTTTGGACAACAGGGTGTGACGATATCCTGAAGCATCCAGCATATCAACATCATTGACTATCATGATCTAGATTATCTGTATGTGCCTGATTCACATAGACATTTATTCTGGCTCAAGCAAAATCAGAAAACAACATTAAAAAATGGAACAATTTACAGAAGATATGAAGGAGCCTGTAAACGTGTCCATCTGTAAACTCGTGTGGAAGTGTCCTAGTGTTTAAGGCAAGCCTAAGAACCAGCATGAAGGATGTGTGCATGTTCATGTTCATGGCAGAGTGTATTGCAGTTTGTCATAGTAGCTAGAACTGAAGAGAAAGCACATGCATGTGTGGAAAATTGCTTTAAGGACAATTTATTTCCATGTGCTGTGGGTTTTTTTTCCCCCACCAGATAAGCCACTTTGCAAGAGAAACGAACACAGATGACCAGATAACGATCTGAAGCGGTAAGACACGCCTTCTCTCTCAGTGGTTACGCTGCTATATCTATGACTGCAATTTCAAATAGTTTCTAATTAAATATGTATATAGGTGTAGAAGCCGTATTGCATAAGCCTAGGCTACTTTATAGTGTTATAGTGAGTGCGCTTGCATGAGGAGAAACTTGGAAGGACCCATTGTGTTTATGTATGATGGTTTATACATAGACAGATTTCAAATTTATACATGTCAGGATGTCCTAAGATCATGGTGTAGGTACTATGGGATAGCTCGGTGGTCAGAGTTTTGGAGGGGGGTTGGTGAATGAGCTTCCTCTGCAGCGCCAGTAGGTCCGGATCTCTACCTCCTCCTTCTCTAAACACGCCTTTCTTTCCCCCTCTCTCTCTCTCTCTCTCTCTCTTTCTCTCTCTCTCTCTCTCTCTCTCGCTCTCTCTCTCTCTCTGAATATTTTGCAGGTGTTTCTCTGGAGCAAAAACAGGACCCTCTTCCCTCTTTTTTTTTTTTTTTTTTGTTGTTATCCTTCCGTGTACTTTCGCCTGGACTTCGTCTTGACTGACACGGATTTCCCTCAAACGGAGATAAACCATTCTGTATGTCTGATTTATATTTATCTGCAGGCCATACATGACCTTTCTTCCAAAGGAAGACCTCATTACAGGACTGAGAGAACCAGTTGTTTAAAAAAAAAAAAAAAAGAAAGAAAGGATAATGAACAGAAGGGGGAACGCCTTTTGTGAAGGTGTCAAACTGCAGACTCGGTGTGATCAGAGAGCTCAGATGATCAGCAGTGCTGAGGGACTAACAGATCATATTTGGCTGTTACACTTACTATAACATGCAAAGTGTCACCTTCATTTCAGACTTTAACCTGTTCTTTTAACAGAATTCATGCAGCACCATTCTCTACTTCGACTTTTATTGATTTTTTTTTTTTTTTCTAAAGCCATTCCTGAGCCAGTAGAGGGCACTGCAGCTGATCTACTACTCGACTCCATTCAGACATTTAGCCTTAGGCCTACTTTATTAAAAAAAAAATAATAATATAAACCACCACATTACGATTTTTAGAAGCAAGCTGAGAAGTTTTGTGTTTTATCATGACATTAAAATAATATTCTATTAATATAGCCTTTCAATACCATTACCATTATTGTACATTTATCCCCTTCCAGGTGAGGGTTAGTTCAACTAATCACAAGTATTAAGAACATGTTACCTGGTACAGGAACAAATATTAGAACTTTCAAAATCCTCCCCAGCACTAATGATCCATCCCTACATGGGCATGAGATGAAGTGTGTGTGTGTGTGTATGTGAATGAATGTTAAAGTAGGGTGAACAGTAAAGGTTCACAGCGTGCCATTCCTGTAAAGCGCATCAATGTTTTTCTTTAATTCTGCTGGAATGTGATGTTAGTAATGCCAAATGATTTTCTATAAATTATGTAAATTGCACTTTTATATGAAATAAATTAATTATGATGTAGACTACTAAATGGGCCATTTGTCTTTACTTTACGCATACGAGTTGAGTTCAAATAACTAGGGGGAAAACACCTCTTTAAAGAAGAACGCATTACTGTCAATTTTTATAAATATGGAAGTACAAGTATACATGAGAAATATGCTATATGGTCAAAGTTTTGTGTACACCTGACCATCACACACATGTGGTTCTTCCCCAAACTTACCACAGAGTTAAAAACACAATTGTGCTGAATGTCTTTGTGTGCTGTTGCATTATAATTTCCCTTCACTGGACCTAAGGGGTCTAAACCTGTTCCAGCAGGACAAGGCCCCTGTGCACAAAGCGAGATTCATGAAGACATGGTTTGTCAAGGTTGGAGTGGAAGAACTCGAGTGTCCTGCACAGAGCCCTGAACTCAACCCCACTGACCACCTTCGGGATGAACTGAAACGCAGACTGTGCCCCAGGCCTCCTCACCCAGCATCAGTACCTGACCGCACTAATGCTCTTGTATCTGAATGAGTACAAATCCCCACAGCCACGCTCCAAAATCTAGTGGAAACCTTCCCAGAAAGGATGTTTATTATAACAGCAAACGGGGGACTAAGTGTGGAATGGGATGCTGTTAAAAAAAAAAAACGTACGAGTGTGACGGTCAGGTATCCACAAACTTTTGCCCATACAGTGTAATCTTGCTATTTAATTGCAATATGCATTTTAGAAAATGGTCATTGTATCCCTGTGCAAATGCCTGGGATGGGATTATAATGCACAACTTTTTATTCATGAACTTGTGGACACTATGGTCAACTGATACCACTGATCAGGGTCAGTTTCTGACTGGGTTTGATTAGTGAGCTGTGCTGTAGATAAAGTTAGTTAGAGATTTGTTAAAAGGATCAGTGGATTAAAGTCCAATGTGGAGGGCTTTATTCCCAATCTTCAATAACCACTTTATCCTAGGCAGGGTTGCGGTGGCGCTCATGAACACTGTGGGCAAGATGGGAATACACCCTAGACGGCACGCCAGTCCATCACAGGGCATCATTCACACACTCATTCACACCTACGGGCAATTTATCTTAGCCAATCCACCTAGTGGCATGATTTTGAGACACAGGGAGAACATGTGAAACCCTAAAGTCAGTAATCCGAGTTCAGGATCAAACCAGGGACCTGCTGTGAGGTGGCAATGCTACCTGCTGCACCTACTGTGAAAATATAAAATTAAAACAGTTAAAATATCCTAGTAACCAGTTCTATTGTTTAACCTAAATACCTAGATTTCTCTGAACATGCCTAAAAGATCCATAAAGCAGAAATTCTGTCATTATATATAGTTTATTTTTCTCCATGTGGTAGACAGTTCAGTTCTCACATCCACTTCTTTGTCTTAGGCAGCTAATACAAGTAAACAGACTAAATTACAGCTTAGTGCATGCAACTTCTTATGTTGTTTCACTTTTGACATTTAATGCAAAGAGACACATGCATGACACTGCTCCTAAAGCTTTTCAAGGTTTCTTAAACTTTATAAACTCTTGGTCAGGATCCATAGTGTGCCCGAACAATTAATACCTCTAACCATAAGAGATGGCTTTAGAGGAAGGACTTTTTTTTTAGTACTGAGTTTAAAGTTTAAGCAAAACCTCTCATATTTTGACAGGAAGCATGCAACTGACACTCAATACAACACAACACAACAGTGTTACATAACTGATTAAGCAGTGAGCATGATGGTCAGTTTATTTGACACTGTGTTTCTGATGGAGTAACTAAGGGTTAGTTGATGTGTTTAATTAGAGCCCACGATTAGCAGTGTTATTTTGGTAGACAGATTTAGTGCAGTAATACTGTTAACTGTATATTTCACAAAAAGGACTATTAAATACATTTAAAGTTGATTCTAAAAATAACGGACAAAACAAGGATGTAGGCAGCATTTAAGTAGGTAAACTACAGTGGACAGACTACCACTATTCAATACTGAAATATAGAGACATCACTGAACCATCAGGATTGCACATTCCACTGAGCATGCATCACAACACCAAACATCTAAATTTTGAGAGCAGCACCGCATGTCTAAAACGTGACAGAGGGCTTTGCAGGGACCAGGGTCCAGGTTCTCACAGGATGCTCTCGCGCTCCTCGCTGAAGACCACTGTGTCAGAGGTCACAGTGCAGATCTCAGGTGGGTCTCCAGGGTTCAGGCCTCTCTTCAAGTGCACTACACGTACATTCTCATTGTGGGTGGTGGATGTGGATGTGGAGGTGGTGGTCGTGGAGGTAGTGCTGGACCCAGGGGTTACGATGACCTCACTGCCAGTGGTGTTGGAACTTTCATTTGGCTGGCGTGGACGGTTCCCCTGCTGGGCGTTGGTGTTGTTGTTGAGGGTGTTGTTGCTGGGAGTGCGGTTGAGGTTATAGCTTCTAGATGAAGGCCAGCTTTCTTCAGGGCTACTGGCCAGGAGGCTGCACTGGTCTTCAGAGCAGATTGACATGCGTGCAACTGCCGGATCCTGGAGGCCACTCAAACTATTAGGCAGGCCTCTCTTGCGGGCTAGGCTCTCCTCATCTAGCTCTATAAGGTTGGTCCTCTCTGATTGAGACAGGTCAGCCTCCTCGTCTTGCAGAGAATGATTGGGTGAGCTTTCGTTAGAGCGGACGCCTGAATCAGACGAGTCCTTCTTATCCAGCATGCCGTCAGAGAGGTACTCTTTTCCCTTAGCTAAAGATGAATCCTCATTCTCACTGCGCTTGGGTTCTACTTTCTTGCCATCCTTGATCAGGGGGGTGTTATCAGACTCTTCCGACTCTTCATCATCACTGGTCAGTTTCTGGTAGCGCAGCCCTCCTGCGGCCTTCAGCTTCAGGTCAGCACTCTGGAAGAGGCCCAGCTTCTCTGCAGAGGACTTGCGTCCAAGCAGGGACTTGGACGAGCCGTGGTCAACCTTCTCGTCCTCCTCGCTGATGGGGTCTAGAGTGGCAGCTTCAGTGGAAGCATAATCAGTTGCATCCACCGCAGGCTTTCCACCAGCTCGCTTAGAGTAGGACTTACGTCCATCTTGATCACATCCATCTTTATTCTTATCATCAGAGCTGGAGTGCATAAACTGGCCTGGATGGGGCTGCACAGGCTTCTCCAACCCACTGCCTGTTGCCTCAAGCTGCGCCATTGAGGCAATGTACTCTTGGTAGGCATTGCGGTACTCAGCCTGTTGCTTGTCAGTTAGTTTGCAGATCTCATTGGAGGACTCCTGAGAGTTCAGACTGGACATGCTGGGTGTGCGGTGTGTAGTGTTCTGCAGAGAGTATGCAATATTGTGAGAATCAATTTGATCAAGCACTAAAAGAAAACAAGAGCAGGATCTTCAAAAGCTACAAAAGTAGACTCACCATCCATGGAGGATTGGGATTCCTCTGAAGCTCATCCAGGCCCACATTAGAGAGCTCCTCAAAGCTAAGGCTGAAGTTGTACATGGGTGAGGTATCAGTGTTAGCAGGTCCTCCATGGCCTGAAGTACCACGATTCCTACTAGTCTCTCCGTGACCCACCATGCTGCTGCCTTGCTCGCTGGGGGCTTCTTCATGCAGAACTTGGTTCTCCAAGTGACGCAAATCCATCACCTGCACATTCCAGGTTGTCAACAGAGTGAGTGCATTTCTGTGGCCTTTAGAAAAAAAATCATGCCTGTTTTTGTTCAATTAGTCTGTCGTGCTGCTTAAAAAGCATTAGTCCTCTAATAAGCTTGTCTAAATAATAAAGAACTATACAATTCATAATGTGCAATGGGGGGGGGGGGGGGGGGCCCAAACAAACCAGCAAATTTTGCCCAAATTAAGGTTTGGCCCGGATTAAAGCTTTGCCACCCTTACCCCAGCACCGGGCAAAAGGCGAAGGCAAA
>CM075021.1:9682183-9732232 GCA_037576675.1 Pangasius sanitwongsei | reverse complement strand
CCCCCCCCCCCCCCCCCCCCCCCCCCCCCCCCCCCCCCCCCCCCCCCCCCCCCCCCCCCCCCCCCCCCCCCACACAACCTGCATAGTTTGCACATAGTAAGGATGGGCACTGATTAAAGCTTTGCCTCCATTACACCTGCAGCTGGCAAAAGGCTCTGGCATCAATGCCTCACCTTCTGGGATCATTAACGAAAACATCATTTGGCAGAATTTGGATCAGTTTACTTGTTCCAAACATTCTGTTTTGATTTTTCTTTGAACATTCACCTTTTTTTTTAAGAAACAATGAATCATTAAATAGCTAGTTCAAAGAGAACTTCAAATGAACTCACAATTCCTCTAAAGAGCTGCCAGTCTCCAAAGTTCATGTTCATCTCTTTCTTCAGCTCATCCAGGTTACACTGGGATAAAACCCGTCCATTGACATTGGCCTGTGACAAATATCAATTAGGAGTAGCACAACACTCTCTGTGGGAAAGATAAGTGAACACCACATTTCTCTCTCTCTCTCTCTCTCTCTCTCTCACACTCTCTCTCTCTCACACACACACACACACACACAAAGAACACACCTTCTTAATGGTGGCAGTGTATTGGGCCAGCATGCCTTGGTCGATGCCTTCCATCATTCTGAGACGCTCACATACCATGTCTGTACTCATGGAGCTGAGCAGCACAGATGGGGTGCCTGACACCACAGAAGCAGTGCCCTGATGCACACAACATACAGCCACAGAGAAAATAATCAGTTCCTGCACATTAGTACCACCTGCACATTTATGACAAGATTTCTGAGACCCTCAGAACGAGGTAGCCAAAGCACATTGGGCAAAAATTCAAATATCATGCTTGTTGTTAGTATGCAATCCAAGCTATCCAGAGAATAGGAGAAGGACTTGAATTTAAACTGTAGCGAAGAGGAGCGTTATACTGAAATGAAGGATTGTAGAAATGGTAAGGAACAGTTTTTTTGGAGTTCTAGTAAGCTAAAAATGGTTAACTAAACACTGCACTGTAATGCAGTTTATAGCCATTGAAAAGATACAGGCAGTTTTTAAAGTCTGTTAGTACTGGGATTCTACACGAAATCAATGAAATCTAATGAATTAATTGTAATCAATACTTAGCTAAAAATGTCGTTTCAGTAACTATGGTTAAAGTCACACCTTGTGAGCAAAATACTGTTTTTTCTCTAAAATATGTGCCATTTTTTCCAGAGGGAACTGCAGCACAGTGCTAATTCCACACTACACATTTTTCAGAATACTGAATATGTGAAGTTTGTGTTTACGTGAAATTCCATGACACAGCATCAATTTCACCGATTCATGGGACTTTAGAATACTAGGTCAGTGTTAGAGGTGAAATTCAATGATATCTTGCATATAGATATCTTTGGTATCTTTGGTAAGCTGTATAAAACAATACTTTTGGGGGAAGGAGTTACACTGCCAGCTTAAAACTGTAAGGCATCTATGGAATGAAATAAGACATTCTCCCGAGTAAAACATGCTTCTTTATTGTTACTCAAGTTTAGCTTTATATTTAACACCCTAGTTCCTCCTTCCCCGCTGAGACTATGTCAGTTCCCAAAGGGCATGCTGGGAGTGCCTGGTGCAGAAGTGTGTGTAAAGGAAGGAGAGAGGGTGAAAAGGCATTTTTAAGGATGGGCAGCATGAACAGGGCAGCACAGCAGCAGTGTTTAAGCCAAGTCTAGAGGAATTCAGTACCTGCTTCTTTTTCAAAGACGCTACCTTACACTGCTCAAAAGGAGAGAAGGAGAAGAGGGAAGAGACAGAGGAGGTGGAGAATGTGAGGGAACCACATATAGGCCATTTGCAATGAAACAGGAAAAAGTGTATCAAGGGAGCAGGTATGTTTTTCGCAAAGCAGGTGGAGTTTCTATTCCACTATGGGCTCCAGTGAGCATTAGACAGCTGGTGGTTGACGTCACTGACACTGTGTGCATGTGTGTGAACAGACGGCAGGAACTTAACTGTCCTCACACCCACACACATACACACACACACACACACACACACACACACAGAGCAGAGTACTCTGCTTAAATGTTACAAATGTTAAGAGTTTGGCATTAAAAAGAAAAAATAAAGGACAAAAATATCATTGTACATTATCATTAGTTTATACATAATAAAGTTTAAAAAATCTCTGATACTACACCAAGACTCTAATGAGCCTAATAAACAGAAATTATTATTCTGTTGGATGCAGAATAATTGTTAGCTCTAAATAAAAAGCACATCTATGAGTAAAAGAGCTGCAAATGAAACACAGTACACATGAAGACAGTAAAATCAGAGGCAGTCTAGGTATAAGGCACTACCTCTAGCGTCCAGTACTTACGAATGCAGAGCTAGGCTCCCTGGGATGGCTCGCTTTAATGAGTGGGCGTGGTGGTGCAGGGATGTGAGTGGGATGGGAGCTGCCAGTGTACTGCCGGGGCAGCACATAAACATGGTGGGGGAAATAAGGCTGGGAGAGGGAATTTCGGAGAAGGAAACAAATTTAGCAAATGAAAACACAAACGCAAAATGTTCTAACAATATGGGGTTCTGCTCTCACAAATACACAAATACATGCACACAATTCTATAAAAAAAAATGTAGAGATTGTCAGATACAGGACATAACTAAAAAAAACTTAAAAAACTTAAACCAATGGAAATGATCAAATTAAATCTGACAATGACTAACTGCCAGGGAGATGATAAATGAAAAATTGTTTCCAGACCAGAGAAAGTAGAAAATATACCCAGAGCTGAACCTGGTATGTAACAAGTGGACTCATCCTCGAGATCTCCCACATCCATTAAATGAACAGACTGCAACTAGTAAAGTTAGGTCATTTTTTCCTACTGCACATCCAGAAACAAGAACTGGTCCAAAAACAGGAACCAACTATTTTCCCACTAACTTAAGAGACAACTGAAATGGTCACAGCAAAGACAACAACATGAATTAATTCAATTTGTTCCTTTGTCTGACTGGTCATTTGGTTCACCATTGTATGTTGGTTGCAACTAGAATACAATGCTGATAGCCAATTTTTGTGGAAGATGAAAAATCCACAAAAATAAAATTATCAAAATTAGTTATTGTTGAAATTATCGTTTTCGCTACATTTGTGACATAAAAATCACTATTTGTCCTGGCATATTTGGCAAAAAATAGTGTTGCTAGCCCAGCCCCCAAGTACCATTCAGTCCTGGTGGTACCACTCCACAGGAACCTTTGATACCAAAGCTTTCTGGTGCTAAAATATTTGATATTTTGTACAGTGGAATGGCTTTTATTTATGGATTAGAAAATCCCATTAAAACATTTAAACTAAATGGAATCCCAACCCTCCATGGATGGTGAGTCTTCTTAATTTTTATCTAACCCATCCAAGCAATTAAATTTTCTACTACCCAAAAGAACCAAAGCAGCCCTAACATCATACAGAACTTTAAAAACATCTCAAAGAGAAAGCTTTGGATCAGATAAACTTGTTAATAAACAAGCTAATATATACTGTATCAGTCACAGTAGGAAGAAACCTGACCCCAGACTGCTGTTCCAACTCAGCTGCAGCGCTGCCTGAAGGCTGAAGGGAGCCTTTGTACGGACACTTACCCTGTTGTAATAGGGGTGCTGAGGGCCGGCTATGCCACTGTAGAAGGCGCTGTGGGGTTGAGGGGACACGCCGGTCACATTGTATTGCCCGCTATATGAGGCAGTGGGCGAGCAGGCTGAGGAATGCTGGCTGTAGATGGATGTGGGGCGGACAGCAGGGTCCTGCAGGGGCAGTGTGGGATACGTAACCCCACCCATGTTCATCTGCTCCCGAGCAGCACGGACATCTGAGGAGGCAGGAAGCAGAGCAGCTGCAGTCTACCACAAGACATCCAGTGATAGAGAAACCCAAAATCTAACATCTACTTCAGTCTGTTAACCTTCATGTTCTGTTCACTTACATGGCAATAGATATACACTCACCGTACTCAGGAATCCTTCTGAAAGCAGGTGTGTGTATGTGTGTGTGTGTGTGCGCTTATTTAAACATTTTCTTTTCACCTGAACAGAACATTAGGGTTAAACCACAGTCCTGATATTCAATCCTCATGAATCAGAAGGCCAGCTGCAGGTTTCTCACCTGCTATAATCTCTCGGAGCTTAGGGTCCAGGTTGACAGTGCAGGGGAGGAAGGTGCGGATGTCTCGAGCAGCCAGCACTGGAGTGCGAGAGGAGAGGAACACCTCGAAACTCCGCACGTCTCCGTCTATCTCCAGCAAGGGCTCCACATCTTTAGTGGTGGGAATGTTCTTGGAAATTCTGTTACATAGAGAGACAGAAACATATACACTTATAAGGACAAACTACACAATCTCAGGAAATATAACTTTTAAGTACATTCTAAGCTCACATGGAATTGCTGAAATGGAAATCTTCTTGAAAAACACTGCAGGCCTTTGTGCAACCCCTCAAGGAGCTGGCTTTTGCACACACTGTGGGGTGTTATGTCAAGTCTCTAACTGAAACCCACACTTGATGGTTTTATTGAAAATCTAAATGATGCATATATAACTGTTACAGCTGTAATGTAATAATAAAACTTGTTTTTTTTATATCATCAGTCACAAAACCGCAACATGAAGTAGTATGTAGATAGCCAGTGTCAACACAATAATATGGTGCTATTATTGCTCTTCAAGAAGCCAAACCTCTTATTATGGACATAAAATTCAGATGTTTTCAGTTATGAGGTCCTGAGGAGTATGAAAAATAAAACCCTAAAACAGTGAACCATGGTCCCAAATACAGGGGTGTTCAAAGGCCCGATGTCCGAAGGCCCAAAACTAGGCTTCTAGCTTTTATTTCAACCAAGTGTGAGCACACCTTGCTTGTAAAGCATGGTTATGCCAATGTTTGATGTAAACACTACCTGAAGCTCTTGACCTGTATCAGTATGATTTTATGCATTATACTGCTGCCACTTGATTGGCTGATTGGAAAATTGCATGAATGAACAGGTGTTCCTGTACACTAATTAATTTAAAATGGATTACTTCAGATGTCTCTAGAACTTGAATGGAGTCCACATGTGGCAACCTTATTAGATTGGACACAATACAGAAATGCACATGTCTGTGTGTATAAGGTCCCACAATTCACAGTGCATGACAGAGCAAATACCATGAAGTCTAAGGAACTCCCCGTAGATCTCTGTGATCAAATTCTGTCAAGACATAGATCTGGGCAAGGGTATAAAACCACTTCTAAAGCTTTGCATGTTCCCATGAGCCCAGTGGGCTTCATCGTTGTGAAATGGAAGAAGTTTGGAACCACCAGGACTCTTCCTACCACTGGCCGTCTGGCCAAACTCTGTAACCGGGCTAGAAAGGCCTTGGCCAGGGAGATGACCAAGAACCCAATGGCCTCTAACAAAGCTTCAGAAGTCCTCTGCAGAAATGTGAAGATCTGCCCTAAGCACAACCACCTCAGAAATACATCATCAATCAGGCCTTTAGGGTAAAGTGGCTAGACGGTAGCCACTCCTGAGTAAAAGGCATATGACGGTCAAGGAACTCTGAGAGCAAGAGGAAAAAATACAAAGACATTCACAAGGAGGTTTTTAAACAAAACCTGCTCCAGAGTGCACACAATCTCAGACTGGGACAAAAGGTTTCACCTTCACCATGACAACAACCCAAAGCATATAGCCAAGACAATGCTGGCGTGGCTTCAGGACAAGTCTCTGAATGTGCTTGAGTGACCCAGCCTGAAGAACATCTGTGGAGAGACTTAAAGATAGCAGTTCACAGAAGCTCCCCATCCAATCTCATCAAGCTTGAGATGATCTGCTATAAAGAATGGGAGAGACTGGGCAATTCCAAGTGTGCAAAGCTTGTAGAGACTTACACAAGACACCTTGAAGTTGCTCCCAAATGTGTTTCTATAAAGCACTGAACAAATGGTCAGAGTACTTATATAATTGAGAGATTTCAGTTTTTGATTTTTAATAAATTTAAAAAAAATAAAATAAAATTTGAAAATGTGTTTTTACTATGTCATTATTGTTGGGAAAAAAAGTAAATTTAATCCATTTTAAATTAAATCTGCAACACAAATAACATGCAGTAACTAAAGGGGTCTGAATACTTTCCGAACCCAATATATTTCTTTTCATATATATATATATATATACACACACACACACACACACACACACAGCTTGCCTATGTGCATCATTAACCCTTAGTAAAACCAAATATGTATATTTTAATGGAGACCTGTTAACACAGTATTAAAAACTGATCAGTCAGCTAGATACTTATGGATTATACATTTATATATTTAAGAAAGAACTAGGTTGGGCAGTTGATTATACAGTAATCAGAG
The DNA here is from genome assembly GCA_037576675.1 of Pangasius sanitwongsei. Lineage (NCBI taxonomy): Eukaryota > Metazoa > Chordata > Actinopteri > Siluriformes > Pangasiidae > Pangasius > Pangasius sanitwongsei. The sequence continues at coordinate 9,725,828 of CM075021.1, read as the reverse complement.
CTGAACCTTTCATAGATGGTTTTGAGTGTGGCCTGTTCAGGAATTCCATCAGTCTCCTCCAGGTACAGGATAAGCCACGATGTGCGGTAGGGCCACTGCTCAGTCAGGTTTATCCAGGATGCCAGCCGGTCCCAGTTAAAAGTGATCTGATTGGCCCTCAGTAATCGACCTGTGTAAAAGAGCCACAATTTGGTGTACCAGCTAGGGGTTTATGATGGAAAACAAATAAACAGTCAAGTGGTAGGTCTTACCTGTGACAGACACAATGTTGAGCAGTCTCCTCATGGTCTGAGGGCTGATGTCACTGAACCAGTCCTCAGTGACCAGCAACTTGGACAGGTCAAAGGACATCTGACGAGTGACTGACCTCTGCATCTGACGACGCCGGTATGTGTCCTAAAGAGAGAAAAACACATGATGCCACACCAATTTTAAACCTTTTAAGATGTCACACAGTCTAAAGTACTATTCTCCACTAATAATATGTAAAGATTTCTATATATTTCTAAGTAAAGACTGTAGAAATTACAACCAGTTGTGAGTAATTATGAGTGTCTTCATGATGTAGGCATGGTCATTACACAAAGAGTTCCATGTTCATACCTAATATATACACATCATCTTTAATGCAAACTGCTTTGAACTTTATTATAAGTGCTTGTTGTAGGGTTTGTGGCTGTTCAAGTTGTGCTTGATCATTAATATGCTGCATGTCAATATACGTATTAGAAACTCATTAACCCCAAACATATTGCTTCGCTGACAGCTCCTTTTAAACATCATCTATATTTCATTGTTCAGCATTTTAAACTCTGACACTACTTTTTTTAATTTGATTTTTAATATGCTTAGTCTGTTAATTTGTAGTCTGTGACAGCGTACTGTCACAGACTGCAGACTATAGTTTTACTTTGTCATGAGGAAGACAGGACAATGGGGTTCACACGGTGCAGGAGGGCAATTCTGGTGGGCTCACCCTGCGATTCAAAGTGGTCTTACTGCCCAGCTTAGCCATTTCTCCAAGACTGTTTTGGGATAGCTTCCTGTCCAGCTCCTCATGCCAACCTGCAAACAGGAAGCACATAAAGACACGAAGCTCAGAAACAGAATACCTAAAATGCCAAAAAGATTTGTATGTAAAAAGTAAGCCACTGTAGGGTTGTACGGTTATAGCTGCTGCATCACACAGTTCACAAAGTTTCTTTTTCCATGAGGTGAACAAGTATTAATATTTTAAGTACGCTATACACTCTAACTCTTTGCAGTGGTACTGTGAAAGTGAACTATGAGCTGAGTGTTGTGCGCTGTGATCAAGTTCAGTGCAGATCAGTTCGGGGGAATGAATTGTATTCCTGATCTCTGGCAGCAGTGCACACTAGTGTTAACCATGCTCTTGTGAAAATTCCATCAGAATGGGTTCCTTGCACAGAACCATTCAGCACTACAGTGGCAAAGTGGCTGTAGACTCTATATCAGGTAATCTGACCCACCCTCCGAATTGCCCGTTTCTCCGTTGGCTGGGGCTGGTGCACACATCTTCTTAGCACTGCTAAGGCCTCGGCTGTTGAGAAAGACGGGCAGGTGTACAATGTTGCGCATGTAATCGTGGCCGTTGATGTTGGAGTCACGCAATACACTGTTCAGGTTCTGGTTGATGGCTTTAATGATGATGTGAGGGTCACTGGCAAAGATAGAGATGAATGGGCCTTTGGAGAAAAGCACCCTCACCTGGAGATCAAAAGAATTACAAGAAGATGACATAGGATAAATATTTCAAACAGTTACAATGATGTTTGGCTTGAACATGCAATGGAGCACAATGTGATTAAATAAATTTAACTTTCTCTTGTTCTATGATATGCATATGTTTCTATACATTATGTATATATGTGCACTAAATTGTAGCTCTCTCTGCAACATGTATAGCTAATCATGCATTTTAGCATGTTTCTGTTTCTTTTACAGTGTAGTATTTTAGGGTTTGCAAGTATTACGGACAGTAAAACCACTCATGCACAAATAATCTGGACTGTCATGAATTGTTGCACCAATTTCATAAATCTTTCCTTCAATTTGGAAAGAAATACTAATAGATTGATCTTTTTGAGAAAAAGTGAGACATCAGACATCTCTGCTGGCTGATACATGTTCTAGGCTACTGGTCCTCACCGTATCCAACATTTGCAAGACTTTATCTTGCTCACAGGAATCCAGACCATCGATAATGACAACTAGACGTGTTTGATTCTGGGTGAAGCTGTCGATAGTCTTCGCCATTTTAGCCATGAGTTCCACCTCACTTTTTAACACCTGCAAAGTAAAGTCAGAGAACAGAGTGAGGCTACACTATATGGAATAAGTATGCATGTAACAAGCATGTCTTGTATTATAAAGGATACAAATAGGCACCAAAATCTACATGTTCAATGCACAGTTCAATGCATGTACTATGCCCCACATTTTTGGTAAGCTATTTAATTCACTAACGATTAATTTTTTTTTTCTGACATGTGGCAAGACACAATAAGAAAGCAACAAGGCAAAAACATTTGGGGTGACCAATACTTAAGCACGTTTTCTTGTGTGATATCGGCTCAAGATAGGAGCAGTATTATGAATGTTTTTGTGACAGTTTGATGTAACCACAATAAGTCCCACTGAAATTTATGATTTAGGAAGTGTAATTACACTTATTCAAATAACATTCATATAACAGGCCAGCCTCTTTTGAAAGCTAGCAGTCTACTTTGATCTGTAATGGATATTATATTAAAATGATTATTAATGTCTCATTAATCATGTTCAAGAGTACATTCTGTGTAAAGGGCAAATGATTTACAAGATCAAATTACAAGACACAGTTTGAATGAGCAGAACTACCCATGCCTACACAATATGTATGTGAGACTGTGTGGACCCACCTTCATGAAACCTTCACTCTTAAGTTTTTGCATCTTGTTAGCAGCACTGTGCAGCCTCTTCCTCTGTGAGTTCAGTACTGAATCAGTCACCTGCCACCACGTCCTGCAGTTCAGCAGAAGAGCCAGGCCCACCACGCTCGCCATGGCAACCAGCACCGCATTCACGGTCTGGTTCCGGCTGTCTACCTTGAAGACGGCCAGCAAGGCCATGCCCGTGATCAAACAACCCAGGATGAAAAGGAAGATCACAAAGGATGGGATGCAGCACGTCTTCTTCCATTTCTTTTTGCCTGGTGTTTATCACAAAAGTCCATATGAATGTCTAGTGATATTTAAAATTGTATTTAAAAAAGAAAACGCTTTCATGGTAGTGATGGGCAACCTTTACCTTGAGTGTCCTCCGTCTTAAAGACGCGGAAGAGTCTGGAGGCCATGAAACCAAACTCTCTTTCGCAGGCATCAGAGAGAGTGGCGATCATTTCTGCCATGGAGGTCTCTCCACCAACACTGGACAGCCTGTTATAATCTGTAAACAGGAACCTGGAAACAAACATTTAGTCAAATACTAAAGACATTTTCAAAACAGCAAAAAGAAATCATGCTTTATTCTAGTAAACAGGATGATTCATACAAAGTTTTAGCTATTTTGTTTAATTGGGAAAAGTTATTGTAAGTATGCAAATTTAAAGCATGTGATTTTAAAATACTAATCATGTTTGTTTTCCATTTATCAAATTTTCATTCTACTCTAAATCTTGTTAAATTACTTGTTAAATTATGACATGTAAATACTTTTTATTATTAAACCTCATACAATCACCACTTCCTATACAGTTGTTTATTATTATTATTATTATTATTATTAAGACTAAGACATTAAGAAGCAGTTGAGAGGCATGGAAGTTTAATTACCTGACAGGCAGTGCCCGTGTGGTCTGCTCAGGCAGCTCTGGCGGGTTAACAAACATGAGTTTGAGCAGCAGCTCCAAGTAGCCAATGTGGCGAGCGAGCCGAGTGCTGAGAACCCAAGCCCAGTTCCAACTTTCGCCCTCACGCCTACTCCCAAAGTACACAACCACTGAGGAGGAGGGAGAGAAAGCAAAGGAATGCATTAAGGCTAGCTCTCCACATAAACTACTAGAAGAAAGAAATCAAAAAGGGACTTAAACCAGACACTGCCTACACTGCCCTCTTGTGTAACAAATATGCAAATCCTTCTAAACAACAAGAAACAATAGCAAAAGCATACAATTTTAATCTGTTTTTATTTTTATTCATTCATTCATTCATTCATTCATTCATTTATTTATTTATTTATTTATTTTTTTACCAAAGAACAAGTAGAGTAGAGCCAGCAGGCTGAGGGAGACAGCAATGGCCAGGTTGGGGTCTACAGTGAACCCAAGGAGTAGAGCCACCGAGCCACACAGCAAGAGTGACAGGAACACCACTAGCCAAGAGAATTGGAACAGCGGCTCAATCTGCTGCCCTGCAAACGTCTTCATCTCATCTGTCAGAGGGAGAAATGCCAAAACATTACCTATAACAATCATGTGTCAACTTTCAATTTGTTTTTTTTGTTTTTTTTTTTGAAGAAATCTTAACACAAAACAGTGATGCTAGGTACAGTTAGTTACAGAAGTCATTTCTATTGACTCAGTTCAGTGTGTAATCTTGCACTGTAACTGTGTACTAGCACTCACCCTCTAGCTTCTTGAGCAGGAAGGACTTGCCGCTGCCCCACTGAGCATACAGGCCTACGCAGATGGGGGGCTGCATGGTGGGCTCGCTCAGGATGTCAGCCAGAGCACTGCTGTACAGGTCATAGCCCAGCATGTCACCGTCTGACTCAGTGGGGGACAGGTGTCCTGAAGGGAAAATACACAATACATAATGCCAAATACGTTAATACGTTAATATCATAAAATTGAATTAAAGCCATCATCAGGTCTCAGGAACTCATTTAGCAGTTTATTCAGAGCATCCATCTGTCTTCTTCAAACTTAACCAGAGTGAGAAAAAAGCTTGTCTCTGTGTTTGAATTAAAACAGAGATAGCTTGAAGAAGGACAGCACTGAGTAGGACTCACGGGCTCCAAAGATCTGAGTAAGAATGCTTTTCTGGTGGCTGCAGTCGATGTTGTATGGTGTCTCTCCTGCCTTATTGGGCTTGTAGAGCAGGCGGCCATCTTTAGGGTTGCGCAGGAGTAGCTCAGCCAGCCTGCGGCTCCTCCCACGGATGGCAATGTGAAGAGGCGTGTCCCCTTTCTAGTAGCGGGGAGAACACTCAGAATGATTGCCATGCCAAAAATGCACCCTCATGACATTTATGACAATGTATGGCTCGCTCTTACCTTATCCACAGCAGACACTTTTGCCCCTTTGTCCAGGAGTAACTCCACAATTTCAATGTTTCTCATCTTGGTGGCTTTGATCAAGGGCGTCTCAGAATCCTGAAACACACTGGCACGTTAGTACAGATCTTTTTTTTCTTCCTCCAATAATAGTGCAGATTAAAGACACAGCTGCTCTTTATACCACTGTACCTTGGTAGTGGTCTCTGTGTCAGGGTTACACTGCAGGATGTCTCTGACCATGGTGGCATTTCCCTTCTCCACAGCCCAGTACAAAGCTGTTTTATTGTCCTGGTGCAGACAAAAACAAGTATTATTATTAAGTATTATTATAAAATCAAGTTATAATACACGATCTATGATATATTTAATATGTCTTATACCACAAGTGCTCTACTGATCAGTATAATAAGGGTGTTACCTGTCCTCTGATGTCGATGTCAGCATACTTATGCAACAGGGCTCTTACAATTTCTACATGGCCACCCCTAACAGCTCCAATCAGCACTGTGTCACCACTCTAAACGTTTAATACAAAGACAACCACATAAAACAAGGTCACACTACAGTTAGTCCTTTGGTGTTAAAGGAATAGTTTAGCCAAAAATTATATTTACACAAATCTCCCCCTTAAATACCAGAATAGGTCAGCATTAAAATTAGATATATAATTGTCATTTTGTATCAGATATCCAAAAATAAAAAAAAATTACCATCAGATAATATTTTGGAAATTATTTGGAAACCAAAAAAAGGAGTTTTATTTACATAAAGAAGAAGTTGGAGGCAAGCATGTGATGATTTACTTATGCATACTGCATGATATTAACCGGTAGTTATATAAGCTTTGCTTACACTTTAACAACATTAACTCTGTAGCCCCAAAGCAAAACAACAGAAGCAAACTTTGGACACCACATGTCCAAGTTGCTGGACTCACCCTGTCAGGGATGTTGACATAGGTCCCTGCGTCCAGCAGATCCTGCACAATTTCAGTGTAGCCCTCCTTGGCTGCGATCATCAGAGCTGTGTTGCCATCTTTATCGGTCATGTTCACATTGGGATTCCTCTTCAACAGCTCCTTCACGACCTCAGTGTAGCCGCCTTTCACAGCCACTATTAGAGCCGTCATCGAATTCTGAGCACAACAGACCAGTTTTAAAGCAATGCTAGATAAGCTTCAAATCAAATAAGAAATATTGAAACCATGACGGTGAAGCCTGAAACAAAGCAGTGTACTTACTGCCCCCTCCTGGTCAACATCAGCGCCGTTCTCTAGCAGGTGCATCACACAGTCATAGTGGCCCTTCCTGGCAGCCCAGATCAATGGAGTGGTGCCATACTGAGGGCAAAGAATATACACCCAAATCAGCCATACAGGATAACAGTACAAAACATCCAAAGAGGTCCAGCTCTTCTAGTTTAACCTGGGTGACTTCACCTTGTCAGAGCAGTTGACTTTCGCTCCTTGCTTTAACAAGAGCTTGACGATTTCAGCGTGGCCTCTGCCGGCAGCCCAGATGATGGGATATACGCTGTACTGCTAAAGAATAGCACAGAATGGTGGGTATTCAGTAAAGACAACACTCAATAAGAATCTTTTAGCATGGGATCATGACTTATTCAGTGGGATTTTAAAAAATCCTTATCCTCTTATATTCAAAAAGCATAGAGCTTTCACTACATTACCTGTCCTGTGGTGTTGGGATTGGCCCCATTCTCCAGGAGAACGTTTGCAACCTCCACACGACCTTTATATGCAGCCCACATAAGAGCAGTCCAGCCTCCCTGAGCAGTACAAACACATTCTGTTATCATACATCCATATTAATGTCTGTTTGATATCAAAACAACTAAAAGAGGCATGATTAATTTCCTTTAATTAACTCTTTAATACTGTGGCACTAGGCATATCAAATAAGGATTTATAACGCTCATTTATCAATGTTTAATCTGTGTAATAACACTGTAATCAGTGTAATTTGAATTTAATATAGGTCACTTGGCTTCATATTAAAGAAGATAAAGTTCTTAAAGAAATTTAAGTCCCAACACTAACATTATCCCTCGAATTTACAACAGCACTGTGACCCTGATTTCAAAAGCACGGAGGTACAGTCAAAAACTTGTCTACCGTACCACCTGCATGATAAATTCATGACTGTATTCAGTATTCAAATTCAGTACTGAAACCATGTTCATTTATCAGATTACTCAGTCAATCTGGAAACAAAATAGTTTATACTTTATTATTTTAAACAAACAGAAAACATCATTTTTTCTGTTTGTTTAAAATAATAAACAAACAAACAAACAAACAGAAAAAATGATGTTTTCTGTTTGTTTAAAATAATAAAGTATAAACTAACAGAAAACATCATTTTTTGTTCCATACTATTAATTATACACAAATTATATGTATGTATTATGCACGTTATTCCAGTATATGTAGAAATCTCAGATTAGTATGAATAGAGATTGTAATTTAAATGGACCATTATCAATAAAACTATATTTAACATTAGAAAACTTTAGCTAGGCACACAAATTGATGTTTACTTTATTATTGTTATTGGAATAAAAAATCATGGTTAAAATCATGGTGACTAACTGTATAATCCTGCTACCACCTGTTTGCAGTATTTGCTGCACACTGCTTCTGTGTTCCATTCAGTGCCACTCTGGGTGAATTTAGCACATTTCCTTTTGCATTTTTCGATACATCAGTTGTTACATCAGTTCCAAATGTTTTTGCGATCCAGCAGTAATTCCACTCTTCATGTGAGAGAAAGGTTTGAGATAACGGTGTTGAAATGGGAATTAAATGTTCGCTTTAGCACGGATCACTGTTGCTGAATGAATTGGCAGCAGCTTGTTCTCTCTATTCACCTGCTCATGATGGTGTGTGAACTAGTGTGCAAAAGCTGCCTTCATAATAGCTTATTCTCTGTCTTTCTAATATGAAATGTTTGAGAGAATTTGTATATTTGTATTTATGTTTATGGGCATGTCTCACCATGTCTCTGTGCTCTATATAAGCGCTGTTATCCACAAGCTCTTTCACCACCTCCACATGCCCCTCTTTGGCTGCGGAGATCAAGGCAGACCAGCAGTCCTATGGGATAAAAGAAGAGCAGCCTGTCACCATGGAAACTGCAAAGTTGGCCACTGTTGCCATGGTAACAGTGGGGAAAGGAGGCAGTGCATGGAATGCTCTAAAGGTGAGCGCGTATGTGTGTGTGTTTTTACATGCTGCATACCTTTTACAGAGAGATTTAATAAAGGTGAACTAGTCCTACATGTGGTGCATGGCTAATGTTTCTAACGCAATGCTATGTGAACTTTCTGCTTACCACATCATCCAGGTTGACATTGGCACCTCTTCTGATGAGCTCTTGGACAATCTCCAAACTGCCCTGCTCTGCAGCCAGCATTAGAGGAGTCTGCCCATTCTGAGAGAGATGTTCAGACAGTCAGAGTACAAGCCTAAACATTTAATTACTCCATGCTATTTTACATTTTGTTATCAAATTAGCTGTGCTAATTATATCATTTAAAAAGAGTGAGGACATTTTAATATTTCTGAACAGAAACATGGAATTATAGGTCAGACACAGGGTTGTTTATAACATGATATAAATATAATTATTTAAACATTATGAGGATTAAAGGAAAATCCTCTAGTAGCTTACACTGATCCTGTTAATTCAGGCCAACCCAGTGAAACAATGTTTACTGTGTTATTTCTTTGCATCAGAGTTGCAAAAAACAAGGCTTATTGAAGGAACGCTTATCAAGTATTCCACCTTGTGGTACAATTAGATATGATTATAATTAAATACACCAGAGTTCCAAAGTGAGATTTAATCTATTCAGAGACTTATTCACTTACGTCACTGCGACCATCCACCTCTTTGAACTTATCCAGGTGGGCCTTAAGGGCAGCCAGGTTCTCCTCCTCCACATAGCTGAAGAGGTTCTGGATGGCTATAGTGGTCATCTTTATAGACGTAGTGGTGTCCATGATTGCTGCTTAGCACTGTGGCACCCTGGAGCAGAGAAATATCAGGCTTAGAAATACTATGTGCTAATGAATTCAATATAACTCCTTGAACAATCCGCCGATGAGAGCATAAGCACACGGTTTGTTTCGGAGTGACAGCTGGCATCTGACCATTTCATTCCCAGCATGATAAATGACCTACATCTGAAATGTCAGGAGTATAGGCTGGGCTAATAGCAGGCAGATATAACACTGTTATAACAAGCAGGTCTATTCTCTCAGAGCCTGGATAAGATAACAGCATGTCTGCTTCCCTCTACATCTCATTAGTCTCCTGCTCTAACAAGTTATATCCCACATCTCCTGCTCCAAAACACACAGCTCATCCAAGACAGTGGCTTACGCAGGACCGAGGAAGCTGATATTAAATGCAAGGAAAACAAGACAAACAAGCCTTAATAACAGCCTCGAATTCCAGGCAAGAGCCAGACAGTAGTTTGATTCATCATGCATCTAAAGTGGAACAAGAGATGTGTTCATTTCAAATACAAATATTTTTAGAGCAATGGATTGAAAACGGTATACCAAAGCACACTCCATGATCCACTTTGCTGGAGCATAGCTGGGTTTTGGCTGATAACACTGCTAGTTAATAGGGAAATATCTGAGGATAAATATAACTCTGCCAAAAATGAAGTGTTTATTTTTTCACCGTAAGTCTCATATTTTTACATACTACCCCATAAGTCTGAAATATAGAGGTAACACCAATTAAATAGCAAACATGAAAATATGCACATGATGCAGGGATAAACAGAAAAACAGGCTACACCCTTCGTCGCTCAACATGGGAACATTCTGCAAGTGCAAAACAATACCTTATCCATGAATCAAAAATAAAGTAAGACTTCAATCATGTTCATTTTCACATTTAAGCTTAAATTATCCTGACCATTCGTTTGTCAAGCACAGTTCACGGTACGCGAATCTCACAAATAACAGAAGAGGATGAAACAACAAAGACACAATGATGACTGATGATCACACGGAGGCAACAATACTCTCTTATCGCTGAAAACATGAGACCACGTTTAACCGTATGAGACAAAAATCTGACACCTTACCCACAGTGCAAGCCTCTGTCCTTCGCTTATATTTAGGACACTGTCGCTTTTCTCTCAACACCTATGCGGTTTGGGGTGTGTGTGTGTGTGTGTCCTCTTACGGAATGGCATCATGTGTTATTCATGACCACTAGGTTTGGCGAACGCCTGCTCTCTCTGGCACATGCTCAGTTGACAGAGATGCTCTCGGGATATTGTGAAGCCATTGTTCCAAGTCCTTGTTGAATGAATCTGGTTTTTAGGGATTACAATATTTTATCTGTTCTCCAGTCTTGGACAGGATAGTGCCAGGTTATTGCGTCTCCTCCATATGAATATTGGAATGAATTTCACAAACCTTTAACGTCTAAAGTACAGCATGCGATAACATATAACTTACCGTAGTAAATAGATGTATAATGTATAATACTTAACCATACCTTCACATAGCACAGAAATAAACCAGGATTAATATTAATACTTATGGAGAAAGTGAAGGAGGCATGTTTCTTGGGCTGCATTTCAGTGAATACATTATAATATGATAAATACAATGTAATAAAAGTCTAACATATTTGTCATAGAGCTAGTTACATGAGATCTTTGAGAGTAGTAAATACAGGAGATTAATAAGGACATGTACATACATAAAGTCACTTTAGAGTCAGCTAGGATGAGAGTTTGGCATGACATTATAGATTGAAATGAAGAAATACCAGTATAAAATAAACCTAGCTATTTTGTATACAGTGATATATCTCATTAGGTGATATATATTCTGTTGTGTGACACCACGTCATTAATAAAATAATCTGCTTCTTAAATTACACAGGATATAAACAGTTCTTCTCAGACAAGCCGACTTGTCAGCATGATTTACGGGCAAGATGCTAGCAGGCTAACCGGCTGCACCGGCTACCTTTCATTTGATGAAACGAGTCTGTTTTGTATTCAAAGATTATACATTTCGTCAACACGACAGTATTAATAGCGAAATAATATGAAAACAGGAATAAAACCGGTTTTTAATCGGATAAAGCCGACTACTTTCGCTGTGGCTTTGGAACGGATGCGACGGCAGCGTAATGAAGTCGCCTCAACAACAGCCAAACAGCGAGGAAACGCCTGAATTAGAAAGCTTTATTTTATTTTTACCTTTAAAGAGAAGTGTTAACACGACCCACACTGGGGTTGTCCGTTTCCTGGTGTCTCTTCGTTGTCTCTATTTCTGTTTTTGTCTACTCTCCATCTTCAGCAACAGCCATTTTAAAGGAAGCAGCTCTGAGGTCGTTAGCGTTAGCTTCCTCGCTTTGAGCTTGTTGTTCAGCCAATGGCGACGGTGACGTCAGAGGTGCCGTGGGAAACAATGCAGAAGAATGGGGAAGAAGCTTGAAGGCTGTGTCTCATATACAACACAACCACTCAGTCATAATCACACTAGCCACTCCATCAGCTACACCTACCATACTGTGCACTTTATACGTATACACATACTGACTGTAGCAGTCTCTTATCTACCCTGTTGACAGGGATTACCATGACCATCACTGACCAGATGTTATGGCCAGATGTTGTGAGATGGTAGTATGCGTGGTGTTGGTATCCCTGCCGAAAAGTCCTAATTAACCTGAGCAGCTGATGACAAAACACAGGCTGATTTGGTCAAACTGGTAGACCATCGTTGCCAGCTAGTGTGTCATTTTCCAGCTTCGTTAATGCCTGACTAAACTGATCTGCCAGAAGAGCAGCAAAAATTGGCTTTGACCTGTTCTTTTCAGATTAAGCTAGATTTCAGGCACAGTAGTGTTGTAGGAATTTGTAAATACCTCAATCACTACTGGGTTAAGAAGTTCACTAACCGAAAACACCCTGCCACCATGAGTGATGTGGTTAGAAATGAAATTGAAATGAAGAACTAGACAAGTAACACAAATTGTGCATGGAAAAGTGGCCAGTAAGCATTTTTCTCACTGTTTAAAAAGTCCACTACAAATAATATCTGGTTAGTGACGGCCCTATGATGGTCGCTTTTCATTGATGGACAGAGTAAACTATGCATAGCAACAGATGTGCTAATTGTACGCCTATAAAATGCAACTACAGTATGTGTAGGTGGACAGGATGAAATGGCCAATGAGTATAGCTATAAGGGTGTACCTAATATAACTGACACTGAGGGAATGTCAAAGGACTACAGCATAGTAGGTTACTACCATATGTTACTGTAGTTTCCATAGGAGGTAATATGGCAGCAAAGAAGAGAGGAAACCAAAGAACAATAAATCAAGCCTAAAGCACCCAGAACATCTTTATATTCCATCTTATTCGGGAATCCAGTTCATTGACGTCAATTCTACATGAAGTGTATTAACACAGCAACAAACAAAACAGGGAACTGAATCTGTCTGGCCTAATCACTGTAACTTCATCCTCAACTTCCTGAAAGACCTCAGCTAATCAGGATCAGCAACACAACCTCAACCTCCAGCAGCAACAGCCTATGCACCGGTGCTTGCTGGGGCTGTGTGCTGTTCACTCTGCTGAGTCATGACTGCAAAGCCCCAGTCTAACCACATCATAATGTTCACCTATTACGAGTCAGCATACACAGAGGAGGCAGAGCAGCTTGCGGACTAGTGAAGAAACCATAATCCATCTCTCAACATGAACAAAACAAGAGATGGTTGTTGACTTAAGGAGGACCCATTATGATTATTCTTCTTTACGCAACAGCTTTCTGTGGAGCAGGAGGAGAGCAAAACTCGCCTCTCCCATTCTCATCACATTCTTTGGAGATTATAGGTGTGTTACCACTGTGAGAACCTTTTAGGACCTCATTACCACTGTAAGAACCTTTCAGAAACAAAATGTGCATTAACATCAGAGAAGACAAGCCTGACTGCAGTTCTCGAAGCTACTTGGCATTTTAAGAAATGCGTTAAGCTGACAAGCTATTTATTACAGTGACAGTGCAGCACATGGTAAGTCAAAATCATCACAAGAGAGCCACTTGACACATGTCCAAAGTACACATCAGCAAAATTCTTCACCAAGTGTGTCTGAAATTTTCTGATTAGCTGTCTCATTATGGATAATCATTTTTTAGCTAAACATAGGTTTAAGAAAATTGAGTAAGAATAAAATGGTAATTCTGTGACTCTTGCATTTGAACATTCAAGCACCAACCCAGTAGTTCCTGTTCCATAGAGCAGTATTTACCCTGGAGCACAAAGTAAAAGAAGTTCCTGGAGCTATAATGAGGATCTAAAAGTGGTCTGATAACTTGGTTCCTGTTGTGCAAACATGCCTACATAGAATGTCCTGAGCAGCTGCATCACTGTCTGGTACGGGAATTGCATCACTACAGAACTCTACAGTGTCTCTGAACCAGGGATCAACAATTCCAGTCATGGAGGGCCAGACTACAGCACAGTTTGTGTCCTGCTCTTTTTTTTTTTTCTTACCCACCAGGATTCTCAACACGCTGCTGCCCTCAACACCCACAGGAACTGAACTGAACAGGCTTAAGAGCCACCTTGTATTTTATGTATCATCTCCTGGACTGTGGATGTCAAGATATTATGTTTACTCATATATTAATGCTTCTATATTTATAGCCTATTATTTATAATTTGCAGCAACCACTTTATCTTGATCAGGGTCATAGTGATTCCAGAGCCTATCCTGGGAACACAAAGCATCTGGGTGCAAAGCAGGAATACACCCTGGATGGAATGCTTGTTCATCCAGGGGCCATGCGCACACACACACACACACACACACACACTTGCACATTCACTCACACCTAGGGGCAATTTTAAGTTACCAATGTTTTTTTTTTGGGGGGGGGAGGTGGGAGGAAATGACAACCATAAGTTTGAGGAAGGTATATAAATACAACTTATTATTATTATTTTGCACTTTAGTCTTGAGGTTGCACTGTAGTCTTATGTTGTGTGTAGTGTCCTGGTCCTGTGGGATATTTTGTCCCACTTTATACACATATATGAACAGGATGACAACAACAACGTACTTTAGAAGTTTGAATTTCAAATGGTTTCACTTAACACAGCTGATGAAAGACTCGTGTCAACAAAATCCTATTCCTCATGAAACTTTCTCATGTTTTATACATAGATTTAACTTATATCTTTCAACATGTGATGGGAAGTTAACAATGATTAAACAACAGTAATGTTTCATAGGGATTACGGTAAAAAGATTCAGTGTATATTAAAGGCATCGTTTTGCTATTTCTGTTTGGTTGCGTGCTAGGTTAATGACTTGCCCACCAGCAGAATGTGTATTCTTTAACGACACATAGTTTATAGAGAGTAAAGGGCAGATGCTGAACTGTTTCACTTGAATAACACTGCTCTGATAAGTGTAACTGGATTTTGTGTTCTGTACAATGTATCACACTGTAATGATAACAGATTTGTCTATCAAAACCAGATAAGAGTCATACCTAGAGTCCTTTCTCATGCCAAATGTTCAGCACACATTACACCCATACTCCAACAGTACTACACTGCCTGCTCATTTCACAAAGAATCAAATCCAAACTCCTTCTCACATACAAAACAATACACTACGTGGTCCCACTGTATTCAGATTCTCCTTCTCAATGCTGGTCTACTGGTCGTGCCTAAGACCAGACTGATATCAATGGAGGCAGATATTTTAGTGCCGTAACCCCCAAACTTTGGAATGCTCTCTCTTAAGACCTTCATTACTGCACTTCCTTCTTCCATTTTAAGAGTCAACCTAAAACTTTCCTTTTCTCCCAACACTTTCTCTTCCTGCTAGTGTTTTCTCTTTTTTCCCCTTTTTGTACAGCAGTGTGTTAGACAGGTGTGGAACATATTATTATTATTATTATTATTATTATTATTATTATTATTATTATTATTATTGTAGTACGACATTATCATCTTTGAGAGTGAGATGAACTGCAATACAATAGACACACCACGTGTATAGTTACAAAAGGTTATTTAATTACCACATTTACAAAGTTGGGCTTTGCATCACTGGGCAAACATTTCTTCTGTTTTCCTTGCAGACTAACTCTGATATATTAATGATCGTCTTTAGAAATTGTCTTTCTATCACACATATTTAAAATGGAATGTGTTGAAAATGTCTTAAAGCTTCATGAAGAATAATGAGGCTGCAGTGATTATTATTATTATTATTTTTTTTTTTTTTGCAACAAGGAAAATCTTAAGATATGCAGCCTCGTGTGTCAAAAGATTGTACGGCATACTAAACTAAAGATAACGTGCCATGGACTGAAGAACCTCATTAGGTGATAGGTTCAAATTTCCAATTCAACTTTTACTGTGTCTTTGACAAGAAAAAAGGCTCGTCGTCTGAGGAGCCTAACTCAAGAGAGTAAAAGATGAATTGGAAAATAATGACTATTTGAAAAACTGTCATTGGTGCAGTGTCAACCTGTTGTCTGAAGTGGTGATGTTTTTCCCCTTTCAAATCATTTGCCCTTAACAGGTGTTTTATTATCGTCATACAACTCTCCAAGTGTTCATTTGCTTTCTTCTAGTAACAGTGGCACGGTCTCCTGCAAAGTGATGCAGCCTGCATGTCACAACATCAACTCCTACTGTAGTGATGGGGAGTTTAAAGGAAAGTATGCAGAATTCAATACATCAGAGTTTCCTTAGCGTTCCATCCTAACAACACCATTCACATCCCAACCCATCCCCTGCAGCCAATGAGTTCTGGTACCAGCTTTTTGAGCCCAGATTAGTTTTGACGACCCACTGGATGAGTCCAGACAGGGGCTAGTTTGTATGTTTGTTGGTTTATAAGTTTCATTCGCTGACTCTCCTGACACATGATTTTACAGTAGGAGTGTCGGCCATTGAGTGTGCTGAAGTGGGCTGTGGCTTCGTGGTTCATGTGGTTTTAGGTTTTTGGCTGTCTGAAGAGGCGGTGCTGGTGGAAACAGGGCTGTGCTGCTCCTTCAGCCGCAGGTGCCGAGGTTTCACCGGCAGAGCTATGGCCAATAACACACAGCCTATATGGATGGAAAAGTACCAAGACCTGAAAGCCGAGGAAAGAAATAGAGGAAAGAAGAGGGTGAGAAAGAGAAGGTAAAGGCTGTTACTCACAAAAAGCTTTATAGAAAATGTCTTTGTTTCATATTCAACAATCTGTAAACGTTTATATACCTATATAACAAAAATAAAGAGAAATTCACACATTTAAGGCTCTATTATCATGATCATAACACACATACAAGAACAAAATGCAGGGACATTGGCACAATGTACATTTCTAGTATCTTTATGACTGGTGGTAAGAAATGCAAAAAGGGGATGGGTTTGAATGTAAATGGTGGGTTTGTGGTTAGGAGTGGTGCTGCGATATTCAATCAGATCAGCTCCTCTCCTCTCCTCTCCTTTAAGAACCAAGTGTGCACAATGCAGCATACGAACGTACGATTAGATTTCACTTACAGATAATCATTTTTTAGTGGTAAAGCTAACCAGCTGGCTGAGAGAAAAAAATATTTGCTGCAAGTCCTATCACTATATGTTCAAGGGGTGAAATATACAGATATCGCGCCAGTACAGAAATCATAAGGCGTTAAATGGAATAATACAGAAGGTGATAAATATAGACAATAATGACACATGTTGCACCATGTGCAAAAAACAGATACAAACACCATAAAGTACAAGATTCACCATAAAGATGCCAAATTGTGCAGACTAGAGCAGAAGTTAAGACTGTATGAACTATATTTAACATAGTTATAATTAATATAGCTTGTTTCCAAAACGTGATAAACATCTAATTTATATTTATCTCACTTTGTGCTTTTACAAATAGAACTAAATCTCAAGAATCACTACATGGCCTAATAATTATGTCTGATCATTGCGTCTTTCTCTGTCAAACCCTAATCTCTGCCACATTTAAAAAAAAAAAAAAAAAATCATATCACAGGAGAATCAAAGCCCTATTCCTGAGAGCTTTATACATAACCAGCTTCACACCAATTTCACACGTTACAGTTTTATTAATGTAGGCTTGTGTGATATGTAGAGCTAATGGATCTTTCAGTGATTTTAAGAGAATATTTTGAGAGCGAGTCTGTAAAATCTGAGAGTGCAAAATTGACCGAGAACACCGTTGGTATCCTAACAGTGTTGATACTGCTGACTAAATGGATTTCTTTGGATATTACACTTCACTTACGTATGCATAAAAAACACAGCAGGATGAATGGGTGTGTGTTTTTATGGTGCGTCTCACAGCTGGTGTGGATTTAAGCGCAAGTTAATAATTAAAACCTCGTGTAACTAAAGGGCTTTATAAAAGCTATAAAAAGTATGACTTTGCCTTTACTAGACAGTTGTTTGTTCTTATTTGTTACAGATAAGTGGATGTTATATTTAGAGGTTATATTTAGTTAGTATTTGCGTGAAGTTACCTATTTACATTAAAGTGGAGTGATCTAAGTGGTGAACCTCCATAAAACCTTGTTGTAAAAAAAACATGAGAAAAGACTTTAAAGCCTGCGCGTGTAGTCAGATAAAAATACCTTCTTTTTTGTAGCATAACTAAATCAACATAATGTTACTTAAAAATCAAACAGCAGCAATATGTTTAGTATCGGTGTCACAGTGTGTAGCCATACCTGTAGAATTTGAGTGAAGGACCCACAGACAGCAGCACAAAGGGCACCACAGTATAACAAATGGCGATCTGTGTGCTCGCCCACGTGATGACATCATACACCTGCTTGTGTGCTGGCGAACCCAAAAAGTACGGCCTCACATTGTGCCTCACCTAAACAGGGAAGGATGGGAAGCATAAAAAAAAAGAAAAAAAAAAAGAGATAAATAGGAAGGAGCTAAAAAGGGAATTGTTCTATTCGATTCAATTCAATGC
Source organism: Pangasius sanitwongsei (assembly GCA_037576675.1). Lineage (NCBI taxonomy): Eukaryota > Metazoa > Chordata > Actinopteri > Siluriformes > Pangasiidae > Pangasius > Pangasius sanitwongsei. The sequence goes on along the minus strand of CM075021.1, from coordinate 9,707,525 downwards.
ACTTTTTACCTATTCATACATGGACATATTCACAAAGCAGCTTTACAGATATATATAAATTCCGGATATAAATTTTAAACTTATAAATCTATCCTTAAAAAAAAAAAAAAAAAATTTCCTCTGCTTAAAAATCTCATTAATAACAATGTTGCATAGTGCACATATAAAAATCAATCACCAGAAATTATCCATTAAAGCTGTAGTTTGTAACATTTGAATATATTTCTAGATAAACTGCAATCATTTAATTTTACCCAAGAAAAACTATGATTTGTAACATCACCCCAGGCATCAGTTTACATTTTCTCTCCCTGAATTTAGACCTATTTTGGGCATTTCAGGCAAAGCTACTGTTCAAATTTATCAAGATATCATTTGAACTTTATTATAATATCAAGCGCAAATGTAGCTATTCCTGTTGGACCAAACCAGAAAGAGCAACTAAACTACTATATACGACTAAATAATACTCAATTTACTCTTTGATCTCTTAAGACTCTCTTCAACGTTTTTTTTTTTTTTAAATTATTGAAATAGCCGTTCTCCTTGCATGCAACAAATGCCTCAAAAATTGCTAACTACATCTTTAAACTTCGCCTGGCACAGTGAGTTTTAAATCAAGATAGACAATGGCTCATTGTGCTCCACCAAGCCTTCCATCCATCTTACTTAATTGTTAACCGCCTGACAGGCACCACAGTAACTGACTACTTAAGTGGATTAATCTCTTTCCTGTGCTGTGTCTTCAATAACCCGCTGAAGTCCGATCTCCTCCATGTAGAGGAAGAGCAATGGACTGTAGTCTGTTATTCAATTAGCACAACGTTTAAAGAGATTTGGCTTTAGCCAAATGAAAGCCAGCATTCTGGTTTTCAGATGTCAAACATATGCATAGTGGTAAAACAATCTGCCTCGTAAAAACAGTAAATTTGGACACCAGTCTGGACACCACCAACAGTGACCTCCTAATGATACACTATACTATAACAAGAACAACCAATCACAGCAAGACTGGACTCGTATCCTCCTAGCCTCACCATACAGACACATACTCACACACACACACACACACACACACACACACACACACACACACACACACACAGACTCACACTCAGAATGCTCGCTCACTCACTTTTGTCTTGCTATCCTTGTGAGAACCTCCCACTGACATAATTATTAATGCAGCTAATTAATGCCGTGCTAAATCTAAAATTAACCCTATTTTTTTGTAATAAATAAATAAATAATAAATGTCCTCACAAGCATAGGAACACCTGACAGTTTTGACCTTGTAGGGACATTTGGCTGCTACCCACCAAGACAAAAAGACACACACGCACGCACGCACTCACACGCACGTGCACACAAACGCACACACACACACACAAGCACACATGCAAACCAATGGATGGTGGAATAGATTGTTAGTTATTACTATTAATTGTTAGTTATTACTATTAATTACTTTGCCACTTTACACTTATAGTTACTATTTGTATCTGTATTACTGTATTTGTGTTTCTTTTTTGCTTTTTCTGTGTTTAGTGTTATCTTATCGCACGTGTGTACTAGTTTGTTTTCTCCCTCTTTACAGGACCTCATGACTTTGTCTCAATGCTCCACTAGGAGACAACGGAGTCTCGGGACGAGACCCAATACTGACGTGATACGGACCTCCTCTTAGCAGCAACTCTCTCAAGGTTCTGTTGCCAAAATGCATTAATTAAGAGTGTTTTTAAAGGCAAGTGTGCTTACAAGCAAACTGTGTCTCGAATTATAAAATATGTCAGTAAATCTGACGGGAAAATGTGATATCCGATCAAGATTCTGTTCTCGCATTTCAGGGGCTGCCCTGATACTGATGCTGTTTCAGAGAGGTGGATCAGTACTAAATAATCGCAGATGTCAGCATCCTGTTTGTGTGGTGTGTCGTGCAGAAGCTCCTCACCGCCCTGGCTGCCAGCGTGATGACGATGCCAGTGAGGAAGGTGAGGTAGTAGCCTGGGTAAGCTCCATGCCACATTGCTGAGAGCAGGAAGGTGGCAGCTGTAGGGTTGTAAGGACAGCGCTCGTAACACACCCTGCACAGAAATACAACAAGCTAGCCACAATACACTTTACATATACATATTTTCATATGAGGATAATTACCTAAGCATTTATCACAGACTACAATAAGAATAATTACGTGTCCTTGTCTCATTTTGTCTTCATTTAACTGAAATGGACCAGTATGATCCGATTTCCTCCTACAAGAAGAATATATGCAGTGCATAAAACCTGCCCAAAGATGCTGCCTACCTGCACATCCTTCTCATAAATGTGACCTGGGGGTTAGTGACAATATTTTTGTGTCCTCAATAATAATAACCGGTAGTTGTGATTATTGCACATATTAGCACACACCTCCCAGGCATACCCCGTTATATTAGTCACGCTGCAATAGCAATGCCATGTTCCACCAGTAGATGGAGCTCTCCAAAACAGATAATTATTCTATGCATTCAGACCTTTGATAATGTCTACTTTCACATAAAGTGATTCACAGCTTATGTTTTTTAACATGCATAGTATTAGTATACATGTGGCAATCTGGGAAAACTCTTCACAGCGTGAAAGTGGGGTTCAAAAGTCTGAGACCACATTGAAAATCTGGGATTTTCTTTCTTTTTCATTTAATATTGGAACTAAAAAGAAAGGTTTGGATTTTTAAAAGGTTTCAATCATAGAAAGGAAATGTTTAATATCTTGAAGAATATATTCAAGTTCTGCAATATATTTAGGTCACTATTTCAATTTAAACAAATTCATGTTACTGTTGTTGTTCTTCTTTCGGTTGCTCCCATTAGGGGTCGCCACAGCGGATCACTGGACCGCATACTTGATTTGGCACAGTTTTTCTTTCACTGGATACCCTTACTGATGCAACCCTCCCCAGTTTTATCCAGGCTTGGGACCAGCACTGGGAGTGCACTGTCGTGAGGTTGGTACTAACCATGTTAAATTCTTTGCACAAATGATCAGATTTTCCTTGAGTCTTATCCCTTCCATTGAAGAATATGTTCAGACGACACTCCCATGGACTTGAGCCATGATTAGGTTTTACACTAATTTGTGAGTCAAGCTGCAAGCTCGAGTGCACGCTGCCATTAAATGCAAAAGGAGGACTTCTCTGAAATTCCACTCTGAACGATTCCACCTTTTGCTCGAATTTGCTGATAATATAATTTGTAATGAAAAATGTTGTATTAAATTAATGCAAAATAGATGCATTTCAAAAACGGTCCCGGACCACTGAAACCTGTATGTTTTCCTGTACGGAATTATGAATCTCTTTTGCATGCATCTCAATCACAAGTAAAGTTGTAGCATTTTAAAATCTGGTTACCTCCAAAAGTGAAAAGGGACAAAACGGCATTTAACAGTTTCATTCCGAGTGCGGCGCAGGAGCACCACAGACATTTTGACAGCGGGTATCTGATTACAAACTGAATTGATTCTGCCTGTGTCCATTTCACTAAGACACATAGCTGCCCAACAACTGTCAAATGTCAAAAAGCCTGACAGTCACCGTGTGAGGACATCACACTTGGCAAGGTTTTAGATAACTTTAGGCAGACTCATTGTTTTTGCCACCAACATGCTTGCAGGCAGACGATAAGGCAAGGTTAGAAAGTAGCCTAAACAAAAACATTTTTGGCTGAAAACTTTGTTCAAAATCAGATTTTTCTTCATTTTTTCTCATTTGTCAGAATTCAGCCAACATTTGATGGGTTTCCTAAACTATCTCTCACACACACACAGATGCTACTGAAACAACACATAGTGTGAAGTGAGCTCTTAAACCTCACTCCAATAGTCACTCTCACCTTTTGAGCCAGTGGGCAGTCTGAATATTCCAGTTATCAAGGAACACCTTAAAACTGGTTGCAAACTGAAATAAGAACATACAAGAATGAGAACTTTTTTCATTCATCTTTGATTTATAAATTAAAAAAACAAACAAACAGAGGAATTGGGAACATACTGACCTCTATGTTCATTATCCTCAGGTTGGAGATGAGGTCCCATCGTGGCACTCCTTCACTGTCATAGCCATTAAAGCCAAAGCCAGCTGCATTGTTGATGGCATCAGCTGTTCAGATCAGACACAAGACATGATGAGTGGTTAAGGCTTTTCAGGTCATCTTACATGCAGCTTCTGTGTTTTAGACTCTTATGTTAATGAAGTGATGCAGTGACATACAGAAAGATGATCCATTACTGACACTGAAAGAGTTTTCTAGTTTATAATTTCTTACTCTGACAAGTATCAAGGCCCACACATTTCCACAAGTCAGCTTAGCATGTGACACACAGGAATGTTGAAAAACGGATATCGAGAATATCTTATCTGATTATATAACATATTGCACTCACAGGAAGCAAGAAGATGATGAAATGCAAATGAATATAGAGAAATGCTGCAAATATGATGTGCACGAAAAGACTGGAAAACTGAGTGAGAGATAGAGACACAGCCAGCAACACGCACCTAGAGTCCAAACAAAGTAGTATTTCGGCCGAGTGGTCAGCATGGATAGATACAGGTAGACCACCTGGGCATAGAAGGGGGTGGTGGCAATGAAGTCATCATCGATATTTCGTTCCACAGGAAAGACTTTACAGACGGAGAGGAAGACTAGCAGAGAGATGAAGCAGGTGGCAAGCTTACGAATAACCTCCGTCTGCAAACGATACAAGAAACAAGTTAGTTCCTGCTATCACTTACAGTATATACAGTATGTACACTATACAGTATAAGCCATCAGACTCCTCAACACTCAGAGACTGGACTGAAAACACACACACACACACACACTCAACTGAACATCACCCCATCCTCTCTGCAATTTTTGCACATCTCTATATTCAATTTCTGCTGCTACAATATTTATAATATACTGTATATAATCTTTCTATTCTCTACCCGGCTGCTACTCCTTATGTTTACATTTACAGCAACTTTTATTGTTACTCTTTTGCACTGCTGTCATCTGATTCTACTAGAACTGTGTACTAGTCAGCGCTACTGTGCCCATTGTTTGTTTTGGTAGCTTTGTACTGTCTTGTGCTGTCTGCACATGTTTGCACTGTGCACTTTATGTAAATATATGTAGTCTCATGTAGTTCTGTGTTTGTTTTATGTAGCACCTTGGTCCTGGAGGAACATTGTTTCGTTTCAATGTGTACCAACTAGCTGAATATGGTTGAAATGACAATAAAAGCCACTATAAAAAAAAATAATGCCACACTCAAAGTTAAATCATCTTAAAAAATGCATGTGCACTGACTCATGATGCCTAAATATTTCCAAAATTCTATTTACATAAATTACATTGTTCTTTTTCCTAAGAACAATGCAGCACTGGACATTTTCAGTATAGACTTTTGAGTAAAAGTTTTTTTTTTTTTACAAAATCACATCCCTTTAAGTAATTAGGCTTGTAAATATAAATAAACAGCTGCTAAATGCTTCTCTATTCTGTGAGAGCTGCTCGCATATTTATAGGATCTGAGTGCGTTAACGCTGATTAAAAGCTGAGGCTCAACCAAAACATTGTCTTAAATATTCAATGAAGGCACAATATTAATAGTGTAATCAGTTAGTAATGTTTCCAGACTGTCAGTACTAGTAAATGCATTACATAAATCCAGGCCGTACATTAGGCGAAGGGTCATTTAGCCTGGTCTTCCCCTGCAGTCTGCCGTTGCTCTCCTGCTCTCTGTGGCGGCAGGGCTTGCCCTCGATGAAGGCAATGTAGTCATTGTAGGAACAGGTGGGACCTGCCAGAATGCCCATGAAGTTACAGTTATAGCTGAAGTATTCAAGAAGGCTGGGCATCCGCCTGCACACACAACCAGGGAAAAGGAAGACTTCTGTAACTGCATCGCACAGCAAACATGAGCTGCAGTCATCTGGAGGAACTGGAGGAAGGTCATATGGTCCTCAAAGAGACATTCTGGCCAAAATCTAAAGTTTAAGATTAACTACTGAAACATCACACATTTTCAGATTACCTTCACTACCAATAGTCCTAATTCTCAGAACCAGGGATCTCACAGAGTTTCTTGTTCACATGCATGCCTTCAGATCAAAACAAGCAGGGTAGACAACAATTCAACTCAGCGGTTGTTCAGGCATGATGTCAGGACTGTGTTTTCACAAGAGACAGTCGGCGTTCTACCACATTACAGGAGGTCGAGAATGGTTTAAGACAAGCCAATTACCATCTAGTGTGGCCAGACATAAGACATGAATACTACAAGACATGACAAATAACATTAAACATTGGAGTTATGCCAAAAACACTAATCTCCTTGATCACATAAAAAACTGGCACTATTTTCCTTTGCTTGTTTTACACACCTGATGGCCAACAGCTTCTGACTCTGATTAAGCTGATCTTCTTTCCGTGCCATTCCTGTCAACAAACAGAAAGAAAGAAAATGCACATATACAGTAAACCTTTGTTGCTGTTGTTTTTTATACTAAGAACTGCTTAATCAGTCAGCACTTAAAGGATAACTGGGTTCTTTCCAAGCTCTCTGCTGGAAATAGTAGGTTGCACCCAAGAATTTGTTTTATTAAGAGAATAAACCATTTGTTGAAAGCCAAGTTCAACAAGCACCCATGACAACTATGGGCTCAGTGAAAGGTAAATGAGCTTAATAAAAGAACCCAGAATAATGACACCCAATTCTCATCACTAACAGCACATCACATTAACACATTCCAACCCAGGACATATAACTGTGTAGGTTCTCCTTCCTCTTGAATGTTGGAAGTAGCTAAATATTATAACTAGCAATAGGTGTGTTTATTGAAAATACCTTTTTGCCACAAAATAAAAAAACAGACATGTCTCATTAAAATGTGTGTACTGCTGTCACACTTTCTTGCCTACAGGGTGTAACATTTAGACAGACACACACAAGAGTTAATGGTGGCACTTGACCCAAACAAAACGAAGTGTGCCAGTAAAATATTATTAAAATCAGAGAGACTTTTAGGTGCAAACTTTTCCAGACAATGTTAAAACACAAAAAGAATTGTGCATATACACTATATGGCCAAAGGTATGTTGACACTTGATCATCGCACTTGTATGTGGTTCTTCCCCAAACTGTTGCCACATCATTGGAAGCACACAATTGTAAAGAATATATTTGTACTTTGTAGCATTACAATTTCCCTTCGCCGGATCTAAATATGTTCCAGCATGAGGTCCATGAAGCCAAGATTTGCCAAAGTTGGTGTCAAAGAACTGGTGCAGCCTGCACAGAGCCCTGACCTCAACCCCACTGAACACCTTTGGGATGAACTGGAACACTATCTACGTGCCAGGCCTCCTCGCCTGACATCAATGCCAGACCTCGCTAAAGCCCTTGCGGCTGAATGGGCAAATACTCACAACCATGCTCTAAAATCTAGTGGCAAGCCTTCCCAGAAGAGTGGAGGTTATTATAACAGCAGTGAGGGATTAATCCGGAATGGGATGTTCAAAAAGCACATATGAGTATTGTTGGCCATATAGTATACCTGGACAAGATGGGCAATCTGATTCAGCACAGGTACTAAGGTTTGGTACAGTCACTCAGCAGTGGAAACAACAAAATTCTGTATGCTGCATAATTTGTCGAGCTATAAGTAACAAAGGTTTAACACATTAGAAGAGAAAGAGGTAATCCCACGTTAATGGGGATAGAAAATGAAAGGGTAAGATTATAGGTAATAAAGGATAATAAGTCATAAACGATAAAAACCCTTGTAAATCCAAAGCCTAATGTTGTAGACATCTCTTCTGAAGTTTATAGGAAGTCTCTTGTTATCCTCAAAGAGATTAGAGTGCAGTGAAACAGGCAGTAAGAACAGGCTTTTCTTTAAACACCCAGCACAGAGGCTGACGAATGAAAGTAATTAGAGATGGAGGCAGTAAGCTGTAAATTCACTCCCTCCTAGTTTATGCCGTAGCTTCAGGTGAACCTCGACAGATTGTTTCACTGCATGAAGAGGGGAGATGGCCCAGAGGAAGTGGTTCGAACAAATTCCCTGTGTTATTGCTGCCATTATGTTGTTGATGAGATTACCTATCTAATCAGCTCATATTACAGCTAATGTCTGGCTCAGGATAAAAGACAGAGAGGAAGTAAATTGTTATAATTCTGCAGTTAGAAGCACTTTGAAAGAAGCTGCTAGTTTTGGAACTGTTTATGCTCACATCACTTATTTTCATAAATGTGTGGCAGCCTTGGAAAACCTTTCACATGGTCAAATGTACGACTATGCAGATAGTTCTGGAAACTACAAGCTTTCCTGAATTGAAACATCTGTTTCTTTTGCATGTATCTCAACCAGAAGTAGCATTTTTAACAAAAACTGACATTTAAAAAGACAGAAAACTGGATTTTAAGATTACACTCCTGTTCCACTGAAAGACTCCCCACCAATCTCTACATTTACAACCTACAGTAATGTACTTAGGGAAAAACAAAACTGCTAACTTGACAGCGGGAAATGATTAAGGCTTTCACTCTGATTATCAGCATCATCCACATCAGTCTCTGTTTCATCACTTGAGGTAAAGTTCACTCAGTCCATTTTAACCCGAGCCTCATCGTTATCTCTTAATTCTACTGATCTCTGTACGTGCTCACATCAGAGGTGAAATGATCACTGATTAGTCTGACGTTTACTGTGTTAAAAACTTAGCTGCGTTTGTTAAACTGGCCAAAATATCACAACATACACAATATCACAAGATCTTTGCAAGCAAACGGCAAGGCAAGGTCAGAAAGCAGCCTATATAAAACCATTTCCACGTTGTCTTGGTAAAATATGGTTACATTTTCTTCAAGTAAAGATGTCAAAATTATCATATTTGCAGAAAAAAAAAACTTGACTGGCTGCCTTCCAGAATTTAGCTGCAGCAATATCTAATTTGTTTTTTTAACAGACTGTCACACTAATTAGACGACCCTCATTATATTAATTGGTTGTGCTAAAAAAAATTACATTTCAGAACCAGGCTTGCTGGAGCTTAAATAAAATAATTGTAGATGTGTAAAGCTGACTATATAAAATACATTATGATTTTTGAGCATGTTCCCGCCCAGAAACATAAGTATTTGATGTGTACTAAATAATACACAAAGGTGCAGTTTGTCATTTTCTTTTAATAAATGTGTTCTGGTTTGAAACCTAGAAATTAGCTACCCCTGCAGTCAGGACAGAGATGTTCAGCTCTTCCCCTTTTCCTTAAAAACCAAAGCACCTTTTTAAGTCGCTCTGTATGAAGACGTCTGCCAAATGCTGACAATTTTAAGCAATTTTAAATCTAATTCCGCTCTCATTCAGCAGAGGGCTCTAAAATTGCTTTTTTGTTTCTTTAAGTTGCACACCACAGCTAGTCTAACAGAGGCAGGAAGGAATGTGAAAGATGGAAGTCACTGTAAATTATTAATATAAGTCAGATAAAGATGTATAGTATGAGACCAACGTGACGCAGGTCATCGCTCATTCTGTGCAGGAGAGAGGAGGACAGAAGGTCCTGCTGCGGTAATTTCAGCCCTCCTCCATCATTCATCTCCCTGTGCTTTAATTAGCTTCAGCGGGCTTTTGGCAGCGGATGCTCAGTGAACACCTGCATTTTTCAAATAAAGCACAGCACCTACATTTTTTTTTTTGCTGTGTCTGCTGAAGTGAATGTGCATGCAAGTGAAGAGAATGAATGAAACTATATTAGCAATGCATTCTGAATAAGTGAATGAAATAAATCTAAAAAAGGAATCTGAAAGGAATATAAACAGAAATAAAAGGGACGTGGCAATTCAATCACATGATATGAATGAATACATACAGGCTTCTTTTGACATTTGAACCGATATGAAGCTCACCGTCATGAATCTCAAAGGCCATACTGGTGATCTTCTGTGTGATGACCATCATCGGCCTGGAACCAGAGCAAGACAGGAAGGAAGCATGAAGAAAAAAAAAAAACTGATTAGTTAATATGGATACACGTTTGTGGAACATATTAACAACAAAACAAACAAACAAAAAAAAAAAAAAACAAAAAAAAAAAACACTTTGTATTAAAAAGCAAGCAACAGTTAAAACAATCTCTTATATATTCTTATATATAATTCTTATATATATTATATATAATCTTATACACACACACAAATACTTACCCTGTGAAGTCAGCGGAGTACATGCCATAGTCGAAGACATACACGCGTGTGATCTGACAGAAGCTAAGATACGCCAGGGCAAACACCAAAGAGTATCTGAAACAAAGCAATGAATCTGACATTAATGCTCAGTTTACTAAGGCTGTAGCTCAAGATGGAAACTGAGCCTGGAATCACCTACTATAAATATATACTATATTTAATAAAGAGACTCGTGTCAGAACAAGTAAACAAGGACATTAATACAGCTGATACGCCATTAAATCCTCAAATGGTTTAACCCTAATTAAAAAAAGAAGTCGCTGTATACAGAATAACCACAGAATAAATTACGTAAAATTTACATAAAAGATTCTGCAGAAAATCCTCACTGACTTGTTAAGTTCCTATGTTAGATGTGAAACTGATGTACGCTGTGTGTTGTGATATGTTAGAGCCGAGTGACAAAAGCAGCCCAACGGATAAACAGTATTAAAGCATATAATTTGCCTAAGTAATGTTTTCACCGAAGTTCTAAACCTGCCTCACATTATTAAACAGATCTCATAAATAAAAGAATACCTATGAGAATGAATGAAAAAAATATATATTCCAATTCTGCAGGAAAACTGCACACCTGGCAACCCCGAATACACATCTCTTTTATACACGCTTTTGGGACGTGGACAAAATCATGCCTGCTATGTTATGTAGTTGCTCATTGTGAACATTTATTAATGGACTTCAATGACTTCCCTTAGATTTAGAGTGAGTTTTGACTAAAGGGGTAACTAGCTCTTTACTCAGCACAGGGTATAATTATTATTATTATTATTATTATTATTATTATTATTATTATTATCTATGGTAATCACACACATGCTACAGAGTGGACAGAAATTAGACTGACGAAGAAAAAAACAGGAGCATTCCTTAAAAAAGCCATTAATTCATTTCTATACTGATATAAAGCAAAGATGAAACACTAAAAGTCTCATATGATATTAATTCATAGTGCATCTTTATCAATTAGTACTGCTTTTCATGACAGTGTTTTGCAGTACTCTGCAATGTCATACATGTGTCTGCCTCTACATCAGTGCTGCTCCACTTTTACAAGCGGTTTAACATCATTAGCGTCAAAATGGATGAAGAATTTATCACGGGATTAGTGCAGTGTGTGAATTAATGTAAAATCACCAAGTAGCTAAGCAAGGAACGCTAGGCCCTGCTGTAATACAGCAACCGATGTGCATGTAGTGTGCGTGTGTGTGTGTGTCTGCGTATGTTGACAGGTCATTGTTTTCAATAAAGATAAATTGCTTAATCTCTCCTCTACACACCTTTGAAATCTAAACCCATCCTGAAACACACCCACAGAGCTCAGAGCACGTACTGTTAGGCCTGTATAGGTGTTTCATTATCACTGAATCTCAGTGGGATGACAGTGTGTGGCTGCAGGTTGCCTATTTTTGAAAGTGCACTGACTGACACTGTGGTGCTGCCAACAGACACCGGTGTTCCTTCAGAACAGAGAGCAGCTTCATACAACCTCCTCACACCTTCCTGTACATAACACCAAAAATACATTTTGCGCTGTTTATAGCTCAATATGGAATTACCCAAACTGAGCAGCAGCTCAAACACCAAGTACAGTGTTTCCTTAGGAATCTATTACATAATACTGCAAATATTGTAGGGTTTAATGAAGCAGCAATTTCTACAAATCCTTCGCTCAGTTTCAGTGTTACAATATTCATCTCTACACATAAAGTATGCTGATTTTGTTGTTATATTCAATCACTCTCACTTCGTTTAGAGGTAAAACATGACAGAAACTGACTCCTACTTCCTCACAGCTTATTTTTTGCTCACATGGAAGGAAAAACGCTGCTGGTGACGAATGCAGCACAGGTCCCATAGGACTGCAGCTGAGAACACCGAGCATAATGGGTAGGAAGGTATGAAAGAAGGTAGGTGTGTGTTTGTGTTTGTGTGGTCAGCATTTTCCATTCAATAGTTCCAGTGTGTGAAAAGGTTTGTGACCTTGGATGCCTCACCTCTTCTGAATATTGATTAATCATAGTGCCAAACAGCAGCACATTACATATGATCATATTTTCTAACAATAATTTAGAAAATTTTCTAATAGGTTTTTTTTTTTTTTTATTCCTTTTTTTTATAGAATGCCTGAAAAGACAAAAAAATATCCCCATTTATCCATTCTGTGTATATCAGAACCAACACAGTCTTTCCATATGGTAACATTTTACACTAAGGTTCTATTAACTAACTTTATTTAACTGCATTAATTCACATTAAGGAACCATGAAATTGAAAAGTAATTAGCTGTAAGAGGTAAAACACAACTGGGGCATGCTGTTATAGGATAATAATCAACAATAGGGTGGTGTTATGTGGCCCGATGTGAAGCAGGCTGTTATCACCCCGAGGCTGATTATTTTCCAATAACAGCACATCCCAAAGTGTTGCGTTCCTCTTATCTCACAACAATTTGCCAACAACTGCAATTATTAATGAATGAAAACACTTTTAACCATTTATAGTCACATTAACTGCTGTGGAAACAACTGCCTGTGAAGCAACTTAGTTCCTGTTATCAATTACATTATAGCAGCTATAAACAGTCAATCCTCCACCGTCCTCTCTCATTTTCTCTTTCTTTAACTTCATAAGATTAAAAAAAAAAAAAAAAAAGTAGCTTATATTACACAAAACCAGAAGAACACAAACTCCTCTGACCTGAAGAAAAATTACTGACAGACTACCTCCCTAAATAACATCTTACAGAAAGCTTCACTACAGAAACATGTTAATTAATGTGATATTGTCTATATTGTTCTTTATGGACTTTTATGGACTTTATAGAATTTTACTCATGGGTGGAATGAACAGTGGGTAATTGGCTTATTTGGTTTATTATAATTTAATTTTTTTTAAAAATAGAAGTGTTAGTTACTTTGTTGATGTTACTCATGGTGGATTAATGCTTAAATGGTTTATTTATGCTAACCTTAATGTAAAGTGCTTCCTAGCATACCTATACACAATTGAAAATAATGTACAGACAGAGCTCATATTTACACACTGGTCCCTACCCAATATTCCTAAAACTCAGAAGTAAAGAGGAAAAGCAAGTTCAGTAACAAAGAAATAAATAAGTACGAGCGCATTAATACAGCTGATACGCCATTAAATCTGTAAATGGTTTAACCCTGAAGAAAAGAGCATGCTGTGGACAGAATAAAGCCAGTCCCACAATCACAAAGAACCGCATATGGGTGTGATGGTCAGGTGTCCTCAAATCATTGGCCATACAGTGTACCTATAAACATTTATTTTTATATAGTTATTTCCCACATACGGAGCTTTAGCACACAGTTTTAGCAGCCATTAACAGCAGCAGATAACTGAGAGTGGTCAGCTGATAAGTGAAGATTTCATTACCACTTAACAGGAGTGACTGATGGAGAAATTCTCTCTTGTACATTGTTTTTGGACAAATATACATTGTGGAAACTCAGAGAAGACCATGTGTGGGTTAATTGTTTTGATCAAGCACATTAATGCCATTAGAATATTTTAATTTCAAGAATTTTTCTTTTTCAGTGGCACTGCACCAGAAAAACACATTAAAAAAATGAACGTTGCCTGTGTCAGCATCGCTACTGAAAACTTTAACGCAAGACACTGTCCTTGCCAGTTGTTTGCTCATATTATGCTGGAATTTTTTTGTTTTGGAAGTTAATTTACATTTATTTTTGCAAATGAGGCTTCAACTTATTAAAAAAAAATTGCATATGTAATAAAACCAAAAATCTAGTCTTTGGATAATTAATTAAAAGATACCTAGTGCTGTTCTAAAAATAGTTTTTATATTCTATTTTCAATAAAACATCTAACATAAGTGCAATAATTATCAGAAATTCTTCGGTAATATCTTTCCAAGGAGAGATGAACCTTTTCGGTTCCGAATGTACATAGAAAAAAAATAAAAATAAAAAAATGACAAAATTGTGCTAAGTGGCGAAGAGCTAGGCCTTTTTTCTAAGTTGCCTACTTTTGGTGATAATGCACCCTTAGCCTCACCAAGAAATCCAGGTTGTATGAAAATGTAATTTGGATTACCTTTTTCACAGTAAACATGTTACAAGATTAGACAAATTAGGCAATAAGACTAGCCAGTCACATGTTCATGTTCAACACTATCTCAGGTCTCTCTTAAAACAAGTCAACAAAACCACTGCAGTGATCATTATCACACACTGAACAGTCTGCACATACTGCGGCTCACAGAACAACAGACCAACTGACAGACAGGCACATGTTATAAAGCCCCAATTCGTGTATGTATGAAGCATTATTTAGATCCACCAGAGGTAAAATCTTTTTTTTTTAAATTTCTTTGTTTGACTGACTTCAGGTAAAGCTTATAAAGAAGGCTCGGAAACCACAAACCAGGAGTTTTTGCAGTGTCTCAGCTGTGATTCTGCTAGGTGCAGATAAACTCACTGACTCACTTGTGCATGTGTTCGACTCCTGCCAAGATCATGATGCCGTAGGTGATGCCACTCTGCACCAGGAAATGGAGGGCATACCTGCCACAAAAAGAAAAAAAAAAAAAAGCTACAGTATATCACACACAGACAGATGTAAAAGTATAAACAGAGATGCACACAGACAGAAGCTGGTAGCAGGCATCTTAATAGCAGTCAGCCCCTCTGTCTCTCTGTCTGTCTCTCTGTCTGTCTGTCTCTCTGTCTGTCTGTCTCTCTGTCTGTCTGTCTCTCTGTCTCTCTCCTTCCCCCCTCAGTTTAATATTCTGGTATGGTTCAACAATGGCTTTTTACAAATACACACATGTAGATTGAAATGTGCTGTTTTCAGTGCAAGCCATGCATCCTGTCAACAGTTCAGTCCCTTGTTGGAGGCCTTTTCCCCAGCTCTTCCTCTCTCCCCTTCCATCCATCCATCCACCCACCCTTCTCCTTCTCTCTTTCTATCCTTCTACCTCTGGATAAACAAGAAACCAGGCAAAGTGACCTTGTTAAATCCTTCACTACGTCAGCTTCATTTAGCCCTGTCAATACTCAACATGTCAATCAACACTGACTGGAGAATAAATGTGTCTCAGTGCTGCTGTACATCAGAAGGTGGGTATGTGCTGCTTGTCTAGACGTCTTAAACAATACCATCATATATCATTATATATTTGTTCTTTATTTTTGGTAGCAGCAACTTAACTCAGAATTTTGACTAACTTTCCTCAATATTTTGACTTATTTTCTATGTTAGCTATCAAACTAGCATGCAAAGTACCTATGTGAAAAGCTAGTTAATTCAGTTATTCCACTAAAAGGACACATTATTTTCGTTACATGAATAGACCTATCACTATATGTCAAATTTTCAGAATTTTGATATAAGATCTAATAATCAATTTTAGGCAATTTCTTTCTTTTCTTTCTGGCAAAAATGGGCTTCCATATTAAACACGCTCAACCACAGAAAGATATACGCAAATACATGTAGATATAAACATCTTGAAAACTGTGTGACAATTTAATGAGTGCCTGTAAACATGTCACCATCAATTACAGACTGCTACACGTCTGAGAATTCACTCATTCCTTATTAGCTATTGACTGGTTTATGCTATTAAATCTAATGTGTTAACAAGACAAATGTCTTCACTGATGCGCCAACCTTGAGACTGTCCTGCTCCATATTTATTGAACGCTACATGCACAGTTTTCCTTTGCTCTGCAGATAACACTTGGCTTTTGCAGAAGCACTGCAAGCCACAGCCATTCCACAGCCATCAGTAAGCGTGATCTACAGCTCTACACATTAATCCAGAAGTGAAGAGGAGGGCAGTGATGACTCATGCTATGTGCCATTAAAACTAATTCATATTTGTATCATTTCATTAGAGAAAAGCCATAGAGGGATTCACAAATCACAAAACACCAATCCAAATATGTCTAATTCACTCATTCATCTTCAGGAACTGCTTTATGCAGGTCGGGACCATGGCGGATCCAGAGCCCATCCTGGAAACGCTAGGCGTGAGGCAGGAATACGCCCTGGATGAGATGCTAGTCAATCCGAGGGCTAGTTTAGCATGTTTTAAGCCACTTTTGCAAACTTTGACACAAGCTTTTCCGCCGCAACTCTAGCTCCCACGTCTACATAACGCATGCAGACATTATAAATCATATCTAGATCATGATGATTTAAATAATCACTGTATTTGTAGGTGTTTTGATCAAGAGCAACTATACAGCCAATAAATTAAGTTATTATTTGGGCATTTTGACGGAGATATTCTGCAAATACAACTTTTGCATATACCTAACAAGCACCATTACTCTTCAAATTATGTTGCTCTGTATTGCAGTCACAGAGAATGGAAATAGAGAAGAGAAATCCCCGCATCCCCACGGGCTCACCAGCCGAAGCAGAAGAGGGCGAAGTAGAAGCCGAGCAGTGTGGCCACCACGTGCCTCACAAACGGACTCGTCTTACTGGGGTGCAGGTAGAGCCGGAAACAGAAGGCAGAAAGGAGCGCACACAGCTGACATGCCACGAAATTCACCTGAAACAGAGAAGCGCCCTACATCACTCCACCAGCACAAAACAACATGGTGTGTTTCAGGATGAAATGATGTATTTCCCACATACAGACTGAGCCCAGATTTAACAGATTTAGCGCATTCGTTTTCCCCCCTCACTGTCCATTATGTGAGAAAGTGCGTTTTTGTTTTATTTTGAAGTAAGAGATGAAAAATACTGAGGAAAATCCAGCTGCAAAAAACTCATTTATGAACTCGTTCTCATTAACTGAATGAACGGGATTTCCCAAATAATTACTCATCTAAACTAATAATGCAAACAACTGTACATAATACACAGTAATGCAAACAACTGTATTCCTTTATTATACAGATACAATCATTCTCAGTCCAGGATGGAAAAAGTATGTGAATCCTTGGATTTAATAACTGGTAGAACTTCCTTTAGCAACAACAACCTGATGCTGATTAGACTTGCACATCAGTGAGGAGAGACTTTAAACCATTCCCATCTACAGAACTGCTCTATCCCATCAACACTTCTGGGATGTTCTGTGTGAAAATTCCTCACTGGTACATATGACAGCATTTCAGTTCAGTTAAGGTCTGGACTCTGACTTAGCCACTCTTATCTTCTTTGCTTTTAAAGCATTCTGTTGATTACGTGTACTTTGGGTGATTATCTTTTATTGCGCTTCAGGTGGCAGTGTGATACCCTGATGCTCCCTCCACCGTGCTTCACATTCGGGGTGAGCTTTTTAGATTACCGTAAGGTTCACAGCCATTTCTTGTAATTACAACATTTCTCTTATTGCTGATAATCTGCTTTATCAACGCTTCATTATCAGCTTTTATTGGATTCCAGAGAAACAAAGTCTAAACAGGGCATGAAGCAAAGAACAGATTATGTAATATCGAGGCCCGTTGTTTTAAAATCTGTTCATTCTGCCACAAAACAAGCACCAACTCAACAGCTATGTGGTTGTTGTGGTATGGGATATTAGTCTCAGAGGAAGTAGGATTGCAATTCCATATCCAAAACATGAAAAAATGTTTCCGTGAGGAATGATTCAGCACTTTCCAACAGCACAATATCTGACAGGAGCAGCAGGATTCCTTTAATATTCCAGTACCCAGAATGCCCTGTGCCCCAGATAAAGCACAGTGCCTTCCTGTCCTGTTCTTAAACCCTGGTCCTGCAGCATAGTGCTTGAGACTAGAGGACACTTTCTTTAGCCCAGATAATGATGCTACACAGTTTCTGTCTATCGTTCTGTTATTTCCTAAAACTCAATGCCACTCCTTAATATAATGCATGATCAACATGAGGCTGGACTGAACCACTTTACAATGCAGTGATAAAAATAAATAAAAAATATTTTAAAAAAAATATATAAAAAAATATAATTGCAGCATCCAAATTTAAAACAGGCAAACCCCAAAGTCTTAAAATAAACAACACTAATGTTGTGCCAATTAAATGACGGTATAACTGACCAAAATTTTGAAGTTGGTTAGGTGCAATAAAATAGCATGAAATGTGGGACATTTTATATATTATATTGGATTTTTTATGGATGGAGAAACAAAGGATTATTTTGTATTGAATTTAAATCAGAAATCAGCTTTTGATTGTACTACTAGAAAGTATTTAATTGCACAGTCAGATTTAATACAGCAAAAATTGTTTAAAAAACAAAAAAAACAAAAAAAAAACAAAAACCTAATATGTTAACAAGACAAATGTCTTCACTGATGCGCCAACCTTGAGACTGTCCTGCTCCATATTTATTGAACGCTACATGCACAGTTTTCCTTTGCTCTGCAGATAACACTTGGCTTTTGCAGAAGCACTGCAAGCCACAGCCATTCCACAGCCATCAGTAAGCGTGATCTACAGCTCTACACATTAATCCAGAAGTGAAGAGGAGGGCAGTGATGACTCATGCTATGTGCCATTAAAACTAATTCATATTTGTATCATTTCATTAGAGAAAAGCCATAGAGGGATTCACAAATCACAAAACACCAATCCAAATATGTCTAATTCACTCATTCATCTTCAGAAACTGCTTCTTGCAGGTCGGGAGCATGGCGGATCCAGATAAGATCCAAAATAAGAATGGAAAATTGGAAAACTGCAATAAATTGAAACAAAGCAATTTTATTTATATAAATTCTTATTAGCGCTAAGTGTTAGTATTATTAACAACACACTAAGCAATAATAATAATACTAAGCACTAATAGTTAGTGCTTTCTCCTGAGAACATCCAAAACATCTGAAAACTATGCAAAAAAAAAAATCACCCACAGACTCTTCCAACTTATTGTGAAACTATGCAAAGAAAAAGTGTTGTGTTTAGAAAAACGCCTGTCATATTGACATAAAAATCACTACAATAGAAGGACGACCTCCACTATCTGTTCAGCTGCTTGTCTACAATCTGCTCCTGTAAAGCTGCACTTCACAAACCCACAACAAAACCACCGCTTGTCCTGTGACACCCAATACGTCTGTCACCGAGCCCAGCTGGGCCCGCAGACCAGGCCAAGGGGATTATGGGAGATTCTTGGCAGCATGATAGACAGCCTCCTAAGTTGCCTAGCAAAGAGAGGAGGAATACAACAAGAGAGAGACAGAGAGAGAGAGAAAGAGGCTGGCCTAGTGGTTATACACTGTTGCCTCACACCACCTCTGCCCTGTGTGCTTGGAGTTTGCATGTTCTCCCTGTTGATTAGCATCTCTAAATTGTCCGTAGTGTGTGAATGGATGTGTGAGTGTGTGTGTGTGTGTGTGTGTGTGTGTGTGTGTGTGCACGATTGTGCCCTGAGATGGGTTGGCATCCCATCCAGGATGTCCCCTGCCTTGTGCCCTGATTCTCCAGGGATAGGTTCCAGGTACCTCCATGACCAAAAAAATGGGACAAGAAACTGGGAGAAAGAGAAAAAAGGAGAAGTGGGAATCTATTATTTAAGATAAAAAAAAAACATATATCTCAATGTCTGTTGTTTAAGCTAATGTACCATTTGTAGTAATTTTAGCTAAATGCTAGTGACTGGCTATATACTGTATACACAACTGTCATTTTATACTGTAATACACTTACAACTGCTTGGCTGAAAAAGTGGCAATCAAATCTGTATATCTTTTTTTTTTTTCTATTCCATTTTCAACACCAATTTGGCATTCAATTTGTCAATTCCCAGCTACTAGCTAACTCTCCCCTATCACACGACAGCTACCAACCAGAGAGGGTGAAGGCCAGACATGTGAAGCCAGTCAACCACATCTTTCCAAACCGCTGCTCACACTGCACGACAGGGCAGCGTAACGCACTCAGAGGAAAGAGCTATCTGCCCTCTTCCACATACACAAGCTCACAAACGCCCACGAGTGTTTAGTGTTGCACTGATTGACAGGGGAGAGAGCGCATGCTATCCCTCCCACCCAGACAGCACGGCCAATAAATGCTCTCCTGACTTCTGGCCGTGGATGGCTGTGGCACTGTTGGGATTCGAAAGAGCAAACTGTTTTTCCAATTGTCTTCAAATCTGTACTCAATTGCCAGATATAGTATTTTGAAAATTTGAATCTGAATTTGAAATACTGAATTTGAATGCACTGTGCGACCAAAATTTATTTAGAATTTTCTATCCTTTTTTTTTTTTTATAAAATTCAATTTAACACCTTTGCACATTAACACAGTGGAATACAATTTCAACTGAATGTAATTCAACTATAAAACTGTAAAAACTACAAATATATCTAAAGGCATAAAAATGATGATTTGTAAATTTTGCATTCAGATTGTAGTGACACATTTTTCATTCCACTGCTGTTAATTTTATGCATTTAAATCTGTGCTTTTGACACGTGTTTAAACAAGAAAGTCTGTATTGAATCCAGGGCACACATAATGGACTACAGAGAAAATATCACAGTGTGCAGCATTCATTATACTAAAAGCATTTAGTGTTTAGCACTGTACACTACTGGATCCATTAAAGCATTAACCAAATGTCTCTTTTCTTTCTTTCTTTCTTTTTTTAATTCTCTCAACTTTATGACCTATCTATGAATGCAAATGAGGGATTTAATAGACTGTATATTGTAGAAAATCTTTTTTGGGGGGTGGTGGTGTGTTAATTTTCGGAAAATTTCACACTGCTTTGTTATAGAGATCTATAGAGTTTTTAAGAAATTTCATGTTTCCTGTTTACACACCATGTTTCCTCCATATTTGTTCGATTTTAGCTCTCTATTCTTCCAGGATTTGACTTTAATCTTTTTTTTTTTTGAACTGGAAAAAACACCTCTAAAGCATAGGTTAACTAAGATAAGGATTGCCAAAGCAACACTCACATTCTGGATGTCCTTAAGAATTTGGTCAAAAACAGCTGGAGTTGATTCTTTACAACAGGGCGTTCTTTATCAATTTAGGTTTTAGAACACTGTGAAAGTGCAGCTGCATAAAAGCATGATGCATAAAAACTCTGATGTAGTCTTTATCTACTTTATTGTGTGCATTCACACTTAAGCCTCAAGGCATCATTAGGTGTAATAACATGCTGATCCAACAACATGCTGAAAGAAATCAAGAAAAAGCTGCATGAAATTGGAGTCAACATAAAATTATAATGACCAGTCAAACAAAACTTGTCATAGTTTATGACAGAGATTAACACAACTTCACAGACACCAGATACAAAAGAGGGTACATGCGTTTGTTGGGCAATAAATAATTAATATCAGATGAAAAAGGCAAAAATGCACTGCATATATAAGCAGCAAAGCGGCTTTTAATTGAAAATTGAAAATCCCAGAGAGGAAACCCTGGGGGATAAACACACTGGGACGTTTACCTCCAGGAGACCCAAGTTAGAGACTAATTACTGCTGCATATCGAGTGTACTGGGAGATCTTCCCCTTTCCATTCAACACACACCACTCTTATAAGAAGACTGCAGACTGACACTAGCACAGAGGCCAATTAGTAAAGAATAGATGATATAGTGCAAAATGGGAATGGCAAACGCTTTGCTTTTTTATTGTAAGTTCTTAAAAAAAATTGTAGTATTCAAATATTAATGCCTATAACATCTGCAGTAGTGCTACACTATGCATTCATGTCACCTAAACCACAGAAGGTTAAAATTCTTTTGCTGTTTTAAGCAAAGTAAATCACAAGGAGGCAGCATCATAATGTTATTACAAACATCGATGTTTAAGATTCACTTTTATTTATTTACATACGGCATACGTTTTCTTGCCTTTAGGTTTCATATCTCTTTACGCTACCCGACACTGACGTAAAAACCTGCCACCTTTAATTCATAATTATGTGGAAATATGTTTTCTTATTCAAGCCCTCACTGTATATATGCTCACTAGATAGAGTATAACCTAGGAAGGCATACAGGTCGCCTGATGCCTACAACTTTGTTGCTTGTTGGCATGTTCAAGACGTAATGTTTTTACGATTACAGCATCGAGGACATCGCAGCACTGAAAGCCAAGGTGCTGCCCAGCCAGATAATGTCATATTGCCTTCTGTAAGCTGAAGATTAGCTAGCTAACCATGTCCATTATAGGCAACTCATCAACAAGAACATGAACTGGCTATCTAGCGTTAGTCACTGAGTCACTAAGATCACATTTTTTCGCCATTGTAATCTTTGATGAACATTAACTGGAGCTCTTGACCTGTATCTGCATGATTTTATGCATTATGCTGCTGCCACATGATTGGTTGATTAGGTAATTGTGTACAGCAGGTATTCCTAATAAAATGGTCAGTGAGTGCATGAACTCCAAGAATTCACATGTGCAATGCATAACCTCATAAGCATAAATGCTGTAATAACAGGCTCTGAACATCTCTCTCAGCAGTCAGTGTAAGCGGGAGTATTACGCTGATCTCTCAGGAGGCCGGAAACAAAACATCTAGGGATGCTCGTTTTATAGAATAACTGCCTGCCCTCGAAAAAAAAAGAAAAAAAAGAAGCACCATCCTGGCACACATGCTATAAGGTCAAAGGAGAGCTGTCAGGAAAACTAAGTAGCCTAGGGTCAAAAGGATGAAATAAATCCATTAAATAAAGTGTTGAGTTCAGGAGTTCAGGGGCATTCCGCCATATTGATAATCTGCCTGCGTTAAATCAGATCTGGACAGGCAGACAGGAGGTCCAACACAGAGTTGTGCATCTGGACCAGGATTCTGTGGGATCCAACAAAAAGCCATCAAAGCTGGCAGTTTTTTGTCTTTCATGCAGATGGGAGCAAGCAGTTTAAATTGTTTTTAATAAGTTTAGATCTATATTTTGGAAAACAGAAAAAAAAAACTACATTTGAGAGAAAATATCATGGGTGGAGCAAACAAAAATAATAGCTGTGGGAGTGAGTGGGACTGGTCAAGCTTTTTTGCTCCAAGCGAACAGGACTGGTCAGGACTGAATTACTTCGGAAGTGGGCGGAAGTGGGATTAAAAAAAACATTCCCAAGCAGATCTGTACTCTAATGTGACATCTGACACACAGAGAAACCTTCATCTTTCCTCTGTTTGGACAACTTGCTATGTGTATCACTCAGGAAGGACAAACACCACACGAGTCAGAGATAAGGACCAAAATATGACTCACTTCAAAAATGTGGCCAAGTATGGTGAGCCATACTCAGAATTTGTGCTCTGCACCCATCCAAGTGCGCGCGCGCGTGCACACACACACACACACACACACACACACACACCCAGAGCAGTGAGCAGCCTTTTTTGCTGTGGCGTCCGGGGTTCAGTGCCTTGCTCAAGGGTCTCACCTCAGTCGTGGTATTGAGGGTGGAAGAGCGCTGGTCATTCACTCCCCCCACCTACAGTCCCTGCCGGACTCGGGTCCCTGAGACTCGAACCCACAACCTTCAGGTTCACCGTCGGGTTACAAGTCCGACTCTCTAACCATTACGCCACGACTGCCTACAGATACTCATAAACTTTCAGGACAAATGCACACAAATATTGTAAAGCAAGATATTCCGTCCAATAAAATGTTCATTCTAACAGGTATATAGCTGTAATGTACATATGAATATTGGGTATTTCTATTGTATACCAGATATTCATATGGATGTTACAAATATATACCAATTAATATGATATATACGCCCTTTGTCATATTTAATATTAATATTTGTTATTTTCAGACATCAGAATGAGGAAAATGGGCTGCTTTGAGTATAATAAGTAACTACGGATCTCCTGGGATTTTCTTGCTCAACAGTCACGGTGCGAAAAACAAAAAACATCCAGTGAGCGGCAGTTCTGTAGGTGGAAAAGCCTTGTTGATGAAATTCTGATTGAAAATATAATTTACAAGTTTAATAAATAAACTGATTTAGCTTTTCATACCAGATAAATAAAAACAACACAGGACTGTAGCTTGCATGCATACAAATGGAAATGTACCTCTACTTAAAAATGTATTAAAAAAAAAAAAAAGAGACTTCTAAGACATGAATAATGAAACGGTGGTGTTTCCTGCAAGTAGACAACAATCTAAAACATACAGCAAACAGAAACATGACTTTTGCCATCATGCCTACTGTCTCCTGATCTAAAGAAGGTGATGAGGAGAGGGTATCAAATGTTACAACCAAGGGGATCCAGAAGCTGCTTAAGAACACAAGAGGTTTGAGGCAGTTATAAAGGAAAACAGGGGTATGCTAGAGTTATTAGAGGATATTTATGTCGCATTCAGAAAGCAAACTGATAACTTTTAAAATTTTCCACTATCAAGATCTGAACAAACACTATTTGACCATTTTTGTCTCTTGAGAAAGAACACACTAAATGATTTATTTTATCCCCCTAAGGGTATACACACTTTTGGATTTCACTGTATGTATTCATATTACAACAAAAATGTAGTAGAATGTGGCTAGGAAAAACAATACAGCTTCCTTGTGATGTACAGTCCTGAAAAGCTGCCCATGTGTTATTAATTTCTCATGACGGCTCAGTGAGAAGAGCTAGAGTATCGCCACACCTGTTACGAGCTCGCTCACCCTCACCCTCACCCTCACCTGCAGTAACAGTGCTCTGTAATTCATGGCTCTCGATGCCTCTTGTTACAGTCCAGGTCGTGCCTCGCTCTAGTGATTCTCATCTCCAGCACTGGAGAAGAGGAACCTGAGAACTGCTCTTCACTTCAGACTGGAGAAGACATACAGCACGTGCATGTGAAGGTGCCGACCGGTCAGGCTGCAGATAAATCCCATTTTCTGCCTGAACGACTCAAAGCACTGCCTGACTAATGGGCAAAGGATGTGGGGCAGGTGGGCCGAGTCTGAAACGTTAGAGTGAGCACTAATATCTTTAACAACCCTTGATGTTAACAAGGTAATTACGCAGAAACCGCATTGGGGGGGGGGGGGGGGGGGGGGGGTGTGGGGTGGGTTGGGGGGGGGGGTGGTGGTTTTTTTTTTTATAAAAAAAGTTTTTTTTGTTTTTGTTTTTTTGAGAAAAATGCGTGTTGGG
>CM075021.1:9662739-9674794 GCA_037576675.1 Pangasius sanitwongsei | reverse complement strand
CCATTGTGGTGGTGTATAAAGGCAAAATCACAAAAACTCTGTCACTGTCCAAATACTTCTGGACCTGACTGTATATACATATATATATAGAAGGGTAGACTAGGATATTCCTGTCCAATTGTATTGAAGGTGTTTTGTATTGAAATTGTATCCCAGATTGGATAGAGGTTATGATTACAGTCACGATCCTGGTATAGCCTAAGGCTAATTTTAGGACAGCAGTAAAGATTAAGTTGGGTTAAGGTTTTAAGGCTAGGGCTAAGATTTTAGGGTTAGAAATAAGGTTAGGTTTAGGGTTAGAGGTTAGGTTTAAGGCTAAGATTCTAAGCTTAAGTTTAGGGATAAGTTTAAGGCTAAGATTCTAGGTTTAAGGTTAGGGTTAGATTTAAGGCTAAGATTCTAGGCTTAAGGTTAGGGGTAAGTCTAAGACTAAAATTGTAGGCTTAAGGTTAGGGTTAGGTTTAAGGCTAAGATTGTAGACTTAAGTTTAGGGTTAAGTTTAAGGCTAAGATTCTAAGATTAAGGTTAGAGTTAGGTTAAGGCTAAGATTCTAGGCTTAAGGTTGGGGTTAAGTTTAAGGCTAAGATTCTAAGATTAAGGTTAGGGTTAGGTTAAGGCTAAGATTCTAGGTGCAGGGTTAGGCCTAAGCCTAAAGGTTTGGGTTAGGGTTGTGTGTTAGGTTTAGGACTGTAGACACAAACATCACCAACTTGTGTGTGTTTAAATAGTCGAATTAATACAGTGATATCGTGAAAATGTGATATTTTAGACTGGGTTATCATACCGTGAACATTTCTAATCGAAACACCCCTAGCTGACCATAAGCTGAAGTGATTTTTCAGCCTAATTAAAGGGAATTCAAAGGAATAAGCGCTCACGTCGTCTTTCGGTGAATATTATGCAAAACATTAGTGAAATCCTGAATACTAGCTGCAGTATCCTGTAAAAGGTTTGAGCCAGGCTTCACTCCAGGGGAACTTCAGGGCCTGAAATGATGATGCGTGATCAAATGCAACAAGGCTGACATTTTGAGAGAATAGCATGGCACTAAATCTGTACTGTTAGCCTGCAGGAGCCTCTAGAGTGAAACATGGCATATCAGGGCACGATTTTCTTTTCTACGCCTAATGTCTGTGCAGATCTCTGTCCACTGCACCATGCAAATTGGACAAATTGTCCATTTTGAGGCTCATCAAGGAGAAGAAAACACGTCTTTAGATAAATAACACAGCGTCAGTGCGTAAACAGTTCTAAAGGAAAAGCGCTGTATTGATTGAAAGCAGGATGTTTCCCTTTAATCGCGGCGATATTTTGGGTTCATAACTGTACCGGCGGAGGAATGTTTCATCAGCGGAACAAAAAGAGCTGGTTACCTGGTCTAACGGCAGGTTGATGATCTCGCTTATCGGCTGCAGCAGGTTGGATCCAGTGCAAGCTGATATGGTGTCGGTGGCCATGATTCAGAGCGGATTCAGCCTGCTGGGCTTCTGCTATGGACGGCAACAGCATACAAACCCGCTCCGAGCCAGAGTCCCTCCTCCTCTTCCTCCTCCATCACCACCACCACCGCTGCTGCTGCTGCTGTTCAGACTCACTAATGCCACCTACTGGCCACACAGTGCACTGCAGCTGCCATGGCTCACACAAAACAGCTGCTTTACTCAATCATGTTCACGTTTACGACAAAAGAACAGTAAAAAGAAAAATAAACAAACATGGAATACCACCCAGGTTTCAAAAGCTTAAACCGAACAATGCATTTACAAAAAAAAATCCATGCACAAAAGTGACACTCAGTTACCTGTCACTTTATTAGGAACACCTGTACAACTAGTCATTCATGCAGTTATCTAATCAGCCAATTATGTGGCAGCAGTGCAATGCCTAAAGTCATGCAGATACAGACCAGCAATTTCATGTAATGTTCACATCAGCCATCAGAATTGGGAAAAAAATGTGAGCTCAGTGATTTTGACCGTGCCATGAGTGTTGGTGCCAGATGGGCTGGTTTGAGTATTTCTGTAACTGCTGATCTGCTGGGATTTTCACACACAACAGTCTCTAGAGTTTACTCAGAATGGTGCAATAAAGAAAAACATCCAGTGAGCGGCAGTTCTGTGGACAGAAACCCCTTGTTGATGAGAGAGATCAACGGAGAATGGCCAGACTCGTTCCAGCTGACAGAAAGGCTATAGTAGCTCAGATAACCACCCTGTACTATTGTGGTGAGCAGAAAAGCATCTCAGAATGAACATGTTGAACCTTTAGGTGGATGGGCTACAACAACAGAAGACCATGTCTGGTTCCACTTCTGTCAGCCAAGAACAGAAAGCTGAGGCCACAGTGGGCACAGGCTCACCAAAACTGAACAGCTGAAGACTGGAAACATAGTCTGGTCTGATGAATCTCGATTTCTGCTGAGGTTCACAGATGGTAGGGTCAGAATTTAGTGCCAACAGCATGAATCCATGGACTCAACCTGACTTGTCTTAACAGTCCAGGCTGGTGGAGGTGGTGTAGTGCTATTGGGAATGTTTTCTTGGCACACTTTAGGTCTGTTAATACCAATCAAACATTGCTTGAATGCCACAGCCTATTTGAGTATTGTTGCTGACCATGTGCATCCATTCATGGCCACAATTTACCCATCTTCTCATGACTACTTCCAGCATGATAATGCACCATGTTACAAAACAAAAGTCGTCTCAGACTGGTGAAATGTGACAACATGAACATGACAGTGAGTTCAGTGTTGTTCAGTGGCCTTCCCAGTCACCAGATCTGAATCCAGTAGAACACTTTGGGATGTGGTACAATGGGGGATTCACAGCATGAAAGTGCACCTGAAAAATCTGCAGGAATTGTGTGATGCAATCAGGTCAACATGGACCAGAATCTCAAAGAAATGTTTCCAACATCTTGTGGAATCCATGCCACGAAGAATTGAGGCCGCTTTGAGAGCAAAGGGAGGCCCTACCCAGTATTAATATATAGTGTATAGTATATATATTCGTATATAATGTTCCTAATAAAGTGTAACTTTTGGCCATATAGTGTAGATCTCTATGTATATATTAGAAGAGAGAGGAGAGAGTGGTGTACTTAGTATCCCAATTTAGATTCATCACTTTTGTAAGAAGTTATAGATTAGTGAATCACTGAAGTGTTATAAAGTAGTGTAACAGTGTACAGACAGCGTTATGGTGCACTTGGTGCTCGTTCATTTGCATACATTTGATAATTGATTTGGAAATATATAACTATGAAATTACTTCCATGTAAACCCCAGCTGAATGCTTTCGTTAGACTGATAAATGTACAGTAACTTGCTGCCGTACATTGGGACATGTTATTGTACACTTGTTTCTCAAGTATAATCAGTGATTATATATGCAAACTAACTATGTAAATTTTCCCATTTTCAAATGCACAAAAGATCACTACATCATACTTAATGTGTATCTAAATGTGTATCTGTTACATACAGCACTCTGTCCACTTTAGGCACACTAGGACTCTACTCACTGCACTGTGCTTTACTGTGCCTGTTGTCCTGTTTTAGGAAATTTGTACTTGTCTTGTTCTGTTTGCACATTTGCACATGTGCACTTTATGTAGTCCTGTGTAGTCTTTAGTTAGTTCTGTGTACTTTCGGGTAGTTTTGGTTTGGTTTATGTAGCACTATGGTCCTGGAGGAACGTTGTTTCATTTCACTGTGTACTGTACAGCTGTATATGGTTGAAATGACAATAATGACACTTGACTTGATGTGTATTAACATATTAATCACGATCAACATGTGAATAATGAATGCAATTTATGAAGCCTAGCTACTTTAAAGTGTCTTTAATTGTTGTTGTGCTTTTTCCTTAAAGTCACACCAGTTCTACCTTATGAAGGCTAGCTACTTTAAAGTTCACACTGGTTCCACCTTATGAAGGCTAGCTACCTTAAAGTTCACGCTAAGCAGTGGATTAGTAACCGTCAAGCAGGAGAGCGTCGGTTTGCTCTCCGGTCCACAAGGTGGCAGCATTCCTTTTAAAGAACAGAGACGAGTACGTATAAGAAGACGTAATTCTCCATTTGAGCTTTTTATTGGTTAATTATGAGTCACGTGATGGTGGCAAACCCTTCCGCTCGTATCGAAGTGAGCGTTTCTCAGCCCAGCGTGTGTAAACAAACGCGGACATCAGCTAATGTAGAAAGAAGAGCTGTGTTCAGTTTTCGGCGTTAACATGGTGAAGTGTGTGGTGCGGGGATGCCAGAATCAAAGCGACCTGAAACCGGGGGAAATGCGCAACAGGCCCCGGAAGCGCTTCTTCAGCTTCCCCGCGGATCAGGGCCGCGTTAGAGTGTGGCTGGCTGCGCTGCGGGAGTCGGTGCGCTTCTCCACCGAGCACAAGATCTGCGAGGATCACTTTCTGCCCGAGCACATCACCCCGAGCGGCATCAGTCCGGACGCCATCCCCATCATGCCCCCTCTGGAGGGAGCGATCCTGGGCTCGGGCGGCTGGACCTCACCGGTGGAGCCCAGTGAAGAGCCGTCAGACCTGACTGAAGTGGTGGTTAGGACTTTTTGCTTTGATTTCTTACATCAGGGTAAATCAGGATCAATCAGGGCGTCTCAAACCCTCTCTAGTGTAAGAAAAAAGATCAGTGGACCGTCTTTAAGGGCAGGTGGGACAGAGCCACCATATATACAGTGTATCAGCGTTCAGCCAATGTTGATCTTTATACAGTCCTCATTCACGACTTCACATTTTATTTAATTCCGTTGAAATAATAATAATAATAATCTCTTTTGAGTCACCAACTATTTAAAGATTTCACAGATATGAGCTGATGCTACATTGATTTGCTCATGTTACTAGATGTTGCACAGTCTCAGGGCAGCCTGCTCACTGAGAGCACAGGCTCCCAGCCCTGCTCCTCTAGCACCCACTGTCCTGCACATGAGCAGGCATGACAGCCCTGCTCCTCTAGCACCCACTGTCCTGCACATGAGCAGGCATGACAGCCCTGCTCCTCTAGCACCCACTGTCCTGCACATGAGCAGGCATGACAGCCCTGCTCCTCTAGCACCCACTGTCCTGCACATGAGCAGGCATGACAGCCCTGCTCCTCTAGCACCCACTGTCCTGCACATGAGCAGGCATGACAGCCCTGCTCCTCTAGCACCCACTGTCCTGCACATGACACAGAGATGGATCACTTTATTCATCCCAGAGGGAAATTCGCCTATTAAAGCAGCAAAGAGAGTTGGTAGTATACTAAAAGTAATTTAACTTTATAAATGAAGCAAAAAAGAATATAAACCTGAGTGGAAGTAAAGTGGCAGTACAGTGTAAACAATGTAGACAGAAAAATGAATGGAAGTGGCAGTGCAGTGTAAACAGTGTAAACAAAAAAATGAATGGAAGTAAAGTGGCAGTACAGTTTAAAATTGTAAACAGAAAAATGAATGGAAGTGGCAGTGCAGTGTAAACAGTGTAAACATTGTAAACAATGTAAACAGAAAAATGAGTGGAAGTAAAGTGTAAGTGTACTGTATATGGATATGAGTAGTGGATGGTGGTAGTTCAACTATTCAAGTTCAGCTATCGTCCAGTGAGCTTTTCCTAAGACTGGCTCAGTGAAAAATACTATCCCAGCACAAGAGATGAGTTGTTGTGCAGTGTGATTGCTGTTGGCACAAATGACCTCCTGTACCACTCCTTTCTGAGTCTTCTCTATGGCAGGGATGTTGTTTATTGTCCAGGATGGCTGTGAGTTTATTGAGTGTCCTCTTTTCCACCACCATCTCAAAACTGTCCAGAGCGCAGCCCAAGACCACGCTGGCCTTCTCAATCAGTTTGTTGAGTTTTTATTTTTTTAATTTTTTTTTTTTTTGCATCTCCAGCTCTGATGCTGCATCTCCAGCTCTGATGCTGCATCTCCAGCTCTGATGCTGCATCTCCAGCTCTGATGCTGCCTCCCCAGCACACTGCTGCATAGAAGACTGCACTGGCTACCACAGACTGGTAGAAGATCTCTTACATTTTGCGGCAAACATTAAAGGACCTAAGCTTTCTCAGAAAGTAGAGTCCGCCCATCCCTTTCCTGTACACAGCCTCTGAGTTGACCTTCCAGTCCAGCTTGTTGTTGAGATGGACGCCAAGGTATCTGCGTTAGTGTTTTCCCTGCTCCCAACACACCTGTTTCAACTAATCAGCTACTTATCAGCTCTTCCTGTGGTGTAGTGGGTGTGTTAGAGCAGGGAAAACGTGAACATGTGCTTATCCGAGTTGAAGTGGGTGTGTTAGAGCAGGTAAACCACAAACGTGTGTTTATCCTAGTTGAAGTGGGTGTGTTAGAGCTGGGTAACCACAAACGTGCAGGACAGGAGGCACTCCAGGACCAAGCCATAAAGTTATTATTGCCCCTAGTGGTCAAAAATAAAGGCCCACTGGGGCAGGAATCACACTGCCCCACGCTCACTCAATGAGTATTTATAGTGGAGGAGCAGAGAACAGGACTGTTAATGATAGGGACCAACCACCGGCATCTTGTTTTTTGACAAATAATCAGAATAAAATTTAAGAAGTTTCTGCAAAGAAAAGGCAAAGTCTAAGTGTAGACAATGTGACTATGATGTACAGAACCATTTCTATTGTAATTTATATTGCAAAGATTGGCAGAGGGGAAAGAGTGCTTATAGAGTGTATAATGTCTGTATCAGAAATGCATGAGAATCACGGTGACCTTGTTTCCACGCAGACTTCTTGCTGAACGACTTCTTGATGAATGACTGTATGTTGTCGACTCTCAACTACTGACTACTGGGTTACTCTAAAAATTCCCTAGTAGCCTGTAGCCTATGTCAAATGTCAGCCTATTGATTTCATTTTGGTGGAGGCTATGTCGTTATTAATGTCCTTCTCCACCAAATCTATGGTCACAAGCCTCTACTCCAGTGGACCCATTTATGACCATGGTGCATTTGTTTTTGACCATTCAAATTTTAAGCCCCTTAGGCGAATATGTAATTTATAGAGGCCATGAGTGCTTTTATTCCTGCACTTTTCACCCCCAGAAGATGACAGCAGTTACAAAATGGATTCTAAACCATTTCGTGTCATATCACAGCACTTTTCCAAGGCTTAGATTAAGCATAGCAAATCTAGTCAGTTGGGCTTATGACTACAATAACTTAATAATAACCGTAACAAATACAACAACTTTGATAGTACTCGATCATAATTACCAGTGTCGTATCTTTTTTTTAAAATTTGCAGCACACACCTTGACATGGCTTCACCTACCCGTGAGGTGCCTAGAGCCCACTTTGGAAAAAAATATCATGTCAATATTGTGTGTTACTCAATGAAAAAGCAGTTCCATAAATCTAATAAATAACCTTTATTTTTAAAATCTCTGTTTCCTGTAGACTGAAATTCCAGCAGATGATGACGAGGAGGATGAAGATGAGCAGGAGTATGATGACGAAGATGAAGATGAGGAGGAATATGAAGACTCTGATTATACAGAGGAAGAGCCAATGTACATAGATGAGGAAGCTGAGAGGGAGTGGCTGGCAAGACTGTAAGTTATGGCTTGTCAGTTATGTTTTGTAACATGCGATATATTTGTGACTCACTCATCGTAGGACACCGATTTGGGAAATAAGAATCTATACCATACGCTATTGTTGACAAAATCTTGTGTCTTTTTCAGATTTGTTTTAGTAATCTACTTTCCATTTTTCCAGCCAAGAGAATCTTAAAAATTCCACAGAAAAGAAATGTGTTCTTGCAAAAAAAGGTATGATATTGGAATTTTACTTACAGCACTTGAGAAATCAGTTTAAGTATCTACTCTTTTTAGCCAGTAGTGACACTGTAGAGCACCATGGCATTAAAAATTTGTATCACGTAAAATCCATGCAGATGTGATATTCTTTTTAGCTGACTGCTAAATCTGCACTTATGCACTTATTCTGTTTCTCAGTCGCCACTCCTCGCTCCGAGGTAACGCTTGGACGGCTCACCAAGCACTTCATGGATCTGCTCCACTCAGCTCCAGAAGGAATTCTCGACCTCAACGAGGCCACAGAAAAACTAGGCACTCGCAAGAGGCGGGTGTATGACATCACCAATGTACTCAACGGTATTAAGCTCATCTCAAAGAAGTCAAAAAGCAAGATTCAGTGGGTGTAAGTACAGGCTGAGGCATCATGTAATCCACATTTGCGCACACATCCTGGCTTTTGGGAGGAATTGGATAATCATTGTTCAGTTTTACATTACTGTAGGATTTTAGTATTCAGCAGTACAGCTGCTGATAGTGTGGAAAATAAGTTACTGACTCAACACTTGTCTGGATGTAAAAGCGATGCAGTAGTCCAGAACAAAAAGTTCTTAATTTCCCTCATCTAATAAGAGTGTCGCATTTGGTTTATTTATTTATTTTTTTTGGTCACAGGGGTCCACCACCAATTAGCTGTTTCAAAGGCCAGTGGAAGAACAAGATGAAGACTGATCTGCTAAACCTAAAGACCATGGAGGAGTCTCTGGACTGGCTGATTAAAGACTGTGCCCAGCAGCTGTTTGCTCTAACAGACCTCACAGAAAATGCTGAATATCCTCACATGCCTGTAGTGCAGCAGGATTCTTCCACCAGAGCAGTGCCGATATGTCTGGGAGTCTCATTGAATTCAAGACAAATGAGATCGTTCTGAACAGCTAAGGGGCCCTGGGTGATACCTAGCTACTGTAGCTATAAGAACATAGTATCACGTCTGCTGTTTACATTAAAAGACTCCGTTAGTATCAATACTTAGTGCGGACTAAACTATACCTAATTGCTAAGACACAATCGGCCGTGTTGTTGTAGGAAAAATATCAACCCCGTCTGATTATTTTCTTATAACGGCACATTCTGAAGTGTTTTCTTCTTCTTATGCCACAGCAATTTGTGACCATTTACAGACTCGTCATGTTATTTAGCTGTTCATAGTTATACTTTAATGTTGTGTAACGTCCACTAGACAAATTAGTTGTGTTATACTTGTGTTACAACATCTATAAACAGTCATTTCCTCACTTAAAGTTAATCAGCCAGAAAAAAATACAGCTTGTTACAGAGTAACCAACATGGGAGACTCTGTTGCTAAATAATAAGTAAACGTTTCCCTACATAAAGTTTAACCATATCAGTGATTATATGTTTTCTCTGTTTGTTTTTAAAAAAAATCTATTTATAATTACGCATAATTTGTGTTGAGCATCCACCATAGTCCCTGGGAGTTAGTCGTTACCATAGAAGCAATTTAGAAATTAGATCAAGCACATTAATATATAATAATGCTTTTTTTAAAATTAAAACTACAGCAAGTTTAATGTTGGGAGCAAGAAAATGAACAACAAGACTAAATCCAAGTAGTCGGAGGTGTTTTGTCTTTTGTGCTTCTTTCTTATTTTGTTTCCAGTTTCGCTTCATCATTCTTTGGTCTTTTCAGACTTCAAGCAGGCTGCATTCAGAACCTGCACTTCTGGGGGAAGAAGCCAATATACTTGCAGGGCCTATTGGTGATTTGTGGAATTAAGGGACTTACAGTATAACAATCAAATTCCTTTGTCTCAGAGCAACAATAAGCTAGAAATTAAAGAACTGTTTTGGAAAGAACTGTATCACCTATCTCAAAGGAACAGCAAAGCATTCTTATCATAGCAGATTTCCCACATATTGACCTTAACTGTAGTTTCACCTTAGCTTACGTGACGTATGAAGACATCTGTCGGATCGCAGCCTTCCAGGATCAGACCGTGATCGCCATCAAAGCTCCTGAGGAGACCAAGCTGGAGGTCCCTACACCCACTGAGGTAACATCTTTAAGAGAAACGGAAAGTTCTTCACATAGAGAACCTCATAGTGAGGTCTGAAAACTACAGGCATATACCTGACCCGAAACATTTTCACTTTTGTGTGCATCTCAGTCACAAGGTACAGCATGTTAAAGTCTGATTACCACCAAAAGTGAAAAAGATCATGATTACATTCCTACGGCAGTGCAGGAGCATCACCGACATTTCGACAGGTGGTGTTCGATTACAAACGAAATAGTTTAAGCTTATGTTCATTTTGCTATGGCAAATATCTATCCAAAAACTTGATCAAAGCGGAAGTGAGGAAATCGTACTTGACTAGTAAACCTTTTTAGGCTGTTTTCCAGAATTCAGCCACAGCGAAATCCAGTGGGTTTTCCCAGGCTCACACACGACTGCACTGCTCTGATCATAAATATGTGTACCACATTGTGTTTAATTTGAAAGTAAATAATATATATGAGCTCGAAAAGTCATTCCGCTTTAATTTGAGGGTAATTACATCCAAATCAGGTGAAGGTACACAAATTACAGCACTTTATGTCCAGTCCCATTCCTCTACTTAGAAGGCTTCATCTATTTCATACTCCATTATGGAGCATATATTGTGCAGCCTTAATTTGTCTTCATTTTATAGATTTTCTTTTTATATATATATATATATATATATACACATTGATTTAGTAAGCCAATTCATGACAGCTGGTATTTGAAATGGATTTTGGTTATGGCAGTACTGATGACTTGTGTCTTCATCTGTCTCACCTGCACCAGGACTGTATTAAGATCCACCTGAAGGGCTCCAGAGGTCCCATCCATGTGCTGACGTGTGAAACAAATGGCTCAGACACAACCACACAGTCCGAGCAGCTTAAAAACGGCCGTTTCCTTACGCTGGAGGAGAGCAGGATAGAGACGACACCACTCCTCACAGGTTACACTCACATCGTGATTGCGCTTATTTGTGCTTATTTTATTTATTAGTGGAGAGATAAGTCATGACTGATTTCTTTCTGTTTTCCTGCAGATCTTCCTACCATTTCTTCTGCAGTTCGGAGCTCATAAGGTTCAGAAAACAAAAGTTTATCTATGGAACAGCCTGAACTGTGTCAAAGGACTGCACCGATTCTCCAACACAGTCGAACTGCTGTTAATCTCCAGGATAGTTTATTTGGAGACCTGCTGCTGTAAAAATGTGAAATATGTTGATAGGACCACAGATTTATAAGCTTTATTTTTATATGCATTACTCTGATCTTACTAAAGTGTTTTGGAAACAGCACATTCTTTTTTTGTTCATGTGTTAGGAATGGGAATAGGAATGTAAATTCCTCTGAGATACAAAGTGGTAAAGGTATGAAAATGTATAAATAAAAGCAACTAGTTCAGTTTACAGTATGATGATGTCCACATAAAAAAAAAAAACATTTTTATACGTTCTTATGAAAACAGATCACAGCCACATTTCACAAAGAAACAAGAAGTTCAAAATTGCAATTACAAGCATTACAAATTCATTCTTCGCTGTAATATGTTCATAGTAATAAGAGTTTTTGAGTATTTCCCAGGCGTACATGATCATGTCTTTTGTTGTGTTTTAAGTTTAAATTCAGAAATAAAAAATCTGTGAAATATTTAATGACTGTGCAGTAACAGCTTAGGGTAAGAGTGGAGTTACATGAGATGAGAGATCTAACTGTGATAAACACGTACAGTTGCATTGAAGGCAAATTCAAACAAAATGCTATTTAAAAGCAATAAAGGTCTAGCTATTTGGCCTCTCAGGGTGTCAACCTAATGGTACCTAAAGTACTAAATGATCTGTACTCGAGGCATTAAATCACTGGAGTGGGATGGCTGTCAATAAAAGTTAGTTTAATTGTTGAACTCATTTATCAAAAGTATTTTTAAATATCTTACTTATACACCTTCCAGGTGCAGTTTCAGTGTCCATCTCAGATAAGAGGAGATATCAGTGATGGAATAGGGCTGTGGCAATAAGAAGTGTCATTTTTCACAAAATTAGCGATAAGCAAAAGAAAAACAGTGATGATATCAAAATGATACGGTTTGCATTTTCCTTTCTGAATGTGATATAAATATTCTTTAAGAAAACATATATATATATATATATATATATATATACACTGCCCTCCAAAAGTTTGGAAACGCCTGAACAAAATAGGGTTTTT
>CM075021.1:9649352-9662639 GCA_037576675.1 Pangasius sanitwongsei | reverse complement strand
TATTGCCCAAAAACCCTATTTTGTTCAGGCGTTTCCAAACTTTTGGAGGGCAGTGTATATATATATATATATATATAACATATACATATATAACATATACATATATATATGTATAACAGGACAAAAAAATACCTTGAGAAGTCATTACACAAGACTGTTTAATGAGAGATAATATTAGTACTGATTCTGCTATTTTTTCAGGTTTGCTCTTACTTTTTTTTTTTTTTGCTTCACACTGATGAACAGCAGGTGGCCTTCAACCAGTTTGTGCAAGTGTTAATGACCACAGTTAACCATGACTGCTGTCTGCATGACTGTTTTTCTCTTTGATTTCTCTATCGATTATCAATTGCTATATGAGAAAATTCTAGATGTGAACCCATATAAGGGAGATCTGGAGCCGATTACTCACAAGGCAAAGCTACTGCTGCAGGACAAAGGCATGATTAAGACTCAACCGAGCAAGTGGGCAAAGACTTCACAATTAAATTCACAACAGCTTTCTTCACCTGACTCTGAGAGGATGAATGGGAGACTAAGCAGTTTGTGAGACTTACCATATGAACTGATGGAAGATGAGGTTATAAAGTAGCTTTTTACTGGCCATTACTACAGGCAGACGAGTATGCGAGTTGTCAGCATTGCTGTCAGATATTTTTGACACTGTATTTTAATCAATCTATCTGCTCTTGCTCAAGTTCTATTTGTAAGTGACTGCCAGCTGGCAGGTCACTGACCAACTGTTTGTGTGCTTTGGGGGAAATCATAAATGAGCATCGCTGTCTAAAGACTAGTTAGCCTGTTAAATAATGGTGCAAGCATAGGTCAAGGTCAAGAGGTGTCTTCTGGCACTTATAAGTTATAAGTTATAAGGAGATATGGAGTTCACCCTCTACCTTCGCCAGATTTTACAGATTCAATGTTTTCATCGCAACCCACGTGGTCTGTGGTGAGTTCAAGTAATACGCACAACAGAATACCATTTTAAGACTCTGAGCAATTCTTATCCTCAGAAATGTACAATATCAGCACCATGGGTAATTCTCACCATGAATAGAGAGCACTATAAGAATGTTAAGTGATTCTTATCCTTAGTAAAGAACAGTAGGTGAAGTGCACCATCAGGACATGCTATTAATCCTTATAATGACTTTGATATTTGGCCTTGACTGGCTCCGAAGGAAACAGCTCTGGCAGTCCAGGACAAAAGAAAGTACATAGGACATAGTTACATATGTAACCATGGTTACTAGGGTTCACACAAATGTCCAGAGGACAAGTATTGCATAATGGGGACATTTTTTAGGCTACCCACTTGAGGTCACTGTCACAAGGTAAAGACTTCACTATTGGTAATCAACAAGGAAACGAGCAAACAGAAAAGTCCACTAGTTGCTAAGGAAACCACTCTTGTAGTCCTCTACTCAGGCATACCATGTTTATGTACATAACCTTCTATTTTGTTACAAAGTGCAATTTCAGAAAAAAAAAATCCACCATTGTGAAAACAACATAAAATATTTAATGACTTTGTGCGGTAACAGAGCTTAGGGAAAAATTAAGAGTTACATGAGATGAGAGGTTGCTCTGCAACCAAAACATATAAAATACTCTTTAAACACAAGAATAGAAGTCCAGCTGTTTTTTTTAGCCTCACACCAATGTTACACAACATACTAATTAATCCATGCTCAAGGCATTAAATCGCTAGAGTGAGATGACTGACAATAAAAGGAAGCTTAAGTGATGAATAATGGATTTAATTATTCTATTAAACCTCAGCATGTGGCAGTAGGTGAGATACAATCCCATAATCTGCAGCAGCAGTTTCAGTGTCCATCTCAGATCTGAGCTAATATCAGTCAGAGATGAAGTGCACAAATGAAACAGGGAAAGCTCCTCTTCTGGTAGGATCCCCCTCAATGTGTCCCACCTGAAAGATACAACACACCATTAGAGGAGAGTCTCGGGTAAAACAATGGTGAATATGTGGGTATGTGTCTCGCTTCTGATGTATCAATGTTGCTTGGACTTCATATAAACTGTGTGTAGGTGTGTGTGTGTGTGTGTGTGTGTGTGTGTGTGTGTGTGTGTGTAGGTGTGTGTTTGTATACACTCACCCACCACTCCTTGTCTTCCTCTCCATCTACTATGATCACCTCTCCCTCGGTGAAAGTCAGCTCATCTGGGTTATCAGCCACACACTTGTAGATAGCTTTCACCCGCTTTGGTTTCGTTTTCTAACACACACACACACATATACACAAAATTAGATGCTAGTGTCATGTTTACTTACTTTTGACCTTCTTCTTCTTCACTTTGAGCTTCCTCAAGTTAAGCTGAATACTTTTCGACACTTTATCAATTCCGGTTCATACGTAACTTAAAACAGCCTTCAAAATAACTCACACATAAGGAAATGTGTCTATTCATAATCTTACATCTTCTGTCAGAGCCACATCATCAGAAAAAAAAGTTTTATGGCACAGTACACATTGAGCTTCAGGGTCAGACAAGTTTCAACTAGAGAGAGTATTACTTGTTCTTCTCTCTCTCTCTCTCTCTCTCTCTCTCTATATATATATATATGTGTGTGTGTGTGTGTGTGTGTGTACATTCAACTGTATATTTAAAAATTAAATGACACCAGCTTCACCAGCTTTAAATACAGACAATGGCAATTTGAATTTAACTTAATATCTATTAAGGTCTTTTATTCAACATAATGTAATTTTAAATAAAAGAACCCCCCCACCCATCATGGCTCTGGATTGTTATTTACAGTGAGGGGAAATCAGTATTCAGACGCTCTTTTTTGTTATTAGTATAATTCCAGTGCATATATCCACTTCAGATTTGCACACACGTCTTTAATGTCTTTTAACTTTGTACTTATAACCATGAACAAAAAACACTGTATTCATAAGCATAAACAAAGATATGTTTGTATATAGACAAATCAAAACGCTTTTGTAACAAAAGACAAAACCAAAATAGGAATCTTTACCAATAATTCAGCACTACAGGGGCATTACACGTCATCAAAGCAAGCATGAATGGAGCAAAGTACCAGAACATGTTAGAGGAGAATTTCATCTCATTGGCCAAAAAATTGAATATGGGGAGAAGATGGAATTTTCAGCAAGACAACAATCCCAAACATACAGCCAAAATAACTTTAGAAGGCCTTGCATGGCATAGCCCATCTCTAGACTTGAATCCAATTTAAAAGTTATGGAGGATTTTAAAATTGTGAGTCCATCAATTCCATATGAGAGTTGCCAGTGATGATTTGCCAATAGGAATGGGCCAAAACAACAATGGTGCAAAAAATCTAATTAATTCTTACCATAGATGTCTCAAAGCTGTAAGTGCCAAAAACTGCTTCATTACTAATGTTGGTAATTTGTGGTGTCCCAATACTTTTTCCTCTATCGATTTAGTTTTTCAGGCATATCTTTATTTATGCTTGTGAATACATACTTTTTTGTTCATATTTACGAGTACGAAGTCAAAGGACATTATGGGTGAAGTGTCTGAATGCTTATTTACCCCTAACTGTATACTGTCATGTGATCAATGGGGGTGAAACTGCTCTGTTGGAGCAGTGACTTACTATCTGAAGCACTCTAGGTTTGGGGACAGGGGGTGGAGCAGGGGGTGATGTTGGTACAGAACTCGGTGCTGACAGGGAAGCATCTTTTTCTGTACAGAAATATTAGGAAATAAAGATATTACACTTCATGAAAATATAAATATATCAATACAACACAGTATCTGATATGTAATATGTCCCAATATCTGAGCAAAAATATACACATTTCTATAGAATTTTCTTCACGTTTGAAGCCTACCAGCTGTTTCACCAGGCCTAGGCCTTCTTGGTTGCAGTTTGGGAAGATTTTTCTCAGTTCTGAAATCATAAATATGAGTGAAATTGGCTGATGGAACAAAATACTGAGCAGCATATGATACTACACTCTTTCAAAAGTACCATCTGGCATCCTGAAGGGTTCATAACATTTATGGCATTTGGGAGACGCCCTTATCCAGAGCAACTCACAATTATCTCATTCATACAACTGAGCAGTTGAGGGTTAAGGGCTTTGCTCAAGAACCCAGCAGTGGCAGCTTGGTGGTGCTGGGATTTGAACTCTCAACTTTCCGATCAAAAGTCCAACGTCTTAACCACTGAGCCACCACTTCCCTACCTTACCCTACTACCACTTCATAAGTGTGTTTCTCTTGGGCAACAGTTACAGATTCTATATAAAATCCTATAACAGAGGGTCACACAGTCGGTAAAGGGTCCAAGCATAACCCGTTTAGAAATCTATAACTGTTAAATATCCAAAGAGCCCCTGAGAAACCCTTTTGCTAAAAGTGTATAATATAATCTTTGGGGAGAGGTGTATGTGTATGTGTTTGTGTGTGTGTGTGTGGGTTTGTGTGGTCTTACCCTGGGATGGGTTTGAGTGTGGCTCTGGGCTGTAGGGGTATAGTTGGTGTGGGTTTGTATGGAGGTGGGGGCATTGGGGGAGGAGGGGGCACTGGAATAAGTGGTGGGGCGGTGGGAATGGTGGGGGCCGGGGGCACTGGAAGCTTCTGAATAATGGGCGGGACTGGCGGCACAGGTGGCACTGGGGGCAGAGGGGCATTCTTTGTGGGGATCTTAGGTTCCTGGACACTTGGCTTCTTGAAATTTGGAGGAGGAGGAGGAGGAGGAGCAGGTGGAACAGGAGGAAGAACTAAGGGAGAGGGAACAACAGTTAGAGAGACACCATACTGGACATAGGTAAGCAAACTGTATTAGATCACTCAGCTAAAACTCAATTGAAGTGAGGCCAGTCACTTACCATAGACGTTGCTCTCTGGACTGGTAGGATTGGGCGGGTCTGAGGAGGATCGTTGCCTCCCTACTGTCTCCATAGACTTCCAGCTGCCAACTCCTGAAAATACAACATACATATGCTGTATGCTGGAGATCACTGCATTCTTATTAACAATTCATATTCAATATACAGCATGTGTATGTACTGTATGTTTTAGAGTCGTCCAGATGCTTACCCATGACTGGGTTGCGTGGAGGGAGCTGCGGTATGGGGACGGTGAGTATGTTAGAGGGAGGGGGACTGAGATCCATCATGGTGCCATAGGTCTCGTTGCACATCATGCTGGGGATGAAGCCTCTCTGCTTTTCCCGGACAGCGTTGACCACATCCCGTGCCAGGGCAGCTATGTTGGGTTGGTTGCTTGGGAGGAAGCAGCTTATGGGTCGCTCCTCTCGCTTCTGAGGGATTGGCTGCACCACATGGAAGTAGAAAATGTTCAGATACACCTGATGCACACTGTACATACAATTAAATAACTCAGTAATGTCCAATAAATTCTTAATAATACTTGTATAACAGAGGAACTATGTGAATAAATGAGAACAGCATTATGGCATTGTGCACCTTGTCCTCCATTTCATCATCACTCTCATCCAGGTCTTCATTGTGCAGACACCACTCATACTCCACATGCACATGAACATTAAACTTGCCAGTCTGTGCCTGCGTCAGCTGCCACAGAGAGTTAGAGAGAAAATCAGCGATGAGCCTGCCATTCATTTGCAGCAAGACTTTAGTCACCCAAAATTTGTTTTGAAGACCCA
The DNA here is from genome assembly GCA_037576675.1 of Pangasius sanitwongsei. Taxonomy (NCBI): domain Eukaryota; kingdom Metazoa; phylum Chordata; class Actinopteri; order Siluriformes; family Pangasiidae; genus Pangasius; species Pangasius sanitwongsei. The sequence goes on along the minus strand of CM075021.1, from coordinate 9,656,983 downwards.
TAAAGCTTTTCTTAAATAATAAAATGCTTGATATAATGGTTCCATAATAAAGCCGTTAAACAACAGAAAAAGCACAAAGACATTCCTGTCATAATGTCACATGTGGTAGAATAGGAAATTCACAGCATGAACATGCAATCACCATAGAGATCCAATCAACACCTTGTGGAATCCATGCCATGAAGAATTGGGGCAACTGTTCTGAGAGCAACGGCGGATCCTACCTAGTATGGTGTTCCTAATAAAGTGACCAGTGAGTGTATGCAAGTCTGTATATAGTGCTTTTTTTTTTTTTCGCTATACTGAGTCATTCTGTTATTCAGTTAATATTAATTCATTATCCTTAACTGCTTAAGACTGCGTACATGAGAAGGATAAGATGCCAATCTACTGAAGAGCAGCCAATACACCTACAGTTTCTGGGAGGTGAGGGAAAACCGGTGCTCCTGGAGGAAAACCATGAGCACAGTAACCATGGCTCAGGATTGACTTGTGAGACATACTACACACTATGCATGATTGATCAGGATTAAACACTGTATGTGATTGTGCTCAATCCCACATGTATGCTGATTTTTAAAAAATGCATTTAAAACATGATCCTACCAGCTCCTCACACGGTGTGTGCTTCAGCCTCTTGGCAACGTCCAGTGGTGTCTCTCCAGCTTCATTAGCTAGAGACATAAACTGCATTAGTTTATGATGGTCTATTTACTGTTTTCTTGTGTAATACCAACAAATGCAGGAAATGTCAATGGCTTTTTATGCGAGGTCAATAACAATATGCCACACTGCCGTATAAAAACAATCACATCTTTGTTGTCTATATTTGTATGAATCCAGATATTAGATCTTACTCATGGTGACGGAGGCTTTGCTGCGCAGTAAAAGTTTCAGGCACTCGCTGTTGTCTGTCAGACAGCAGTAGTGAAGAGCTGTGTTTCCTTTTACAGTTTGTTTGTCCAGATTCCCACTGCAAAATCACACACACACACACACACACACACACATTGTGTAACATGAAAACCACAATGGTGTCTTTTTTTCTTTAATGCTGCCATACCTGTTCTGTACAAGGAAGTCTACAATATGGAGAGAGTTTCTGTCTACTATTCGTACGGCCAGATGTAGCGCTGTCTCACCCTGCTCCTGTAAGAGTATTGACAGACATCAATGAGAAAAGCCAATGAGTACAGTTCTTTTGGTGCAATGCGTGAAAATCAGGGGAATTTTAGGACTGAAATTATATATTGGCTATACAGCAAAACAATTGAAAAGTTACAATATTCACACCAGAGCTTCTTCCATTACTATTTCGTGGAGGTCAGTGGCCAAGACTGATTCTGCTGCTCTGTATTAGGGCATAAAGGTCTCCATTTTCATGCATGCACAAGTGTAATTTTGTCCATCACTGCCAGATTATTGCTAGTTTGGTTGGGCAGGAGCCAATTTTGTTGTTTGCTTTGTAACTCAGTTACCTTTTTGTGGTTGTAAACAAACACACCTGTGCTGGTGCAAGTGGAGCAGTGCAACAGGGGGTGTGGCATTCGAATTCTATTGACGCAGTGGTATTTTTCGTACCCACATTGTGTAAAAATAGTGCCCGCATTACTGCCTGCCGAGACCATATTAGCGCTGATGCAATAATGAAAACAGCAGTGTCATTCAAGCACAGCGCTGAACTCCAGTTCCATTTCTTACAACACCCACAAAAGTGTACAAGAACACAGAAACCATACTTTCATTATTTCAACCACTAAAATATCAACATGAGGACTATCAGTGAAATCTAATTAACTGCACATGATTACAGAAAAGTCACAACACCACTCATATGCGATTCTTAAGGGAAGTGACATGCGCTGATTTGAATGAATGCTGCATCCTTGTCACACCTTTTCATAATGTGTTCATTTGAACCCAATCCCTTTTTACAATAGCGCTGTGCCGTGCCACATTATCACCAATAGTCATGAAAATACTAATGTTGCCACTATTTTACTCACATGTTCATTGGCCATAGCGAAGGTCTCGGTCAGGTCCACTCCATCAGCGTATACCTGCAGCAGGGAGAAGATGTCACGGCTCTTCACCGCATCATACAGGCTGCGCAGTTTGGCGGTCGTGTCAGTACGTCTGCGCTGAGCAAAGCGCTTCTCTGTGTACTTAGCTGTGATGAAATCTTTGCGGCTCTGCCTGATGGATTGAGAAAATAATTCAAAAATATATAATGGTGATTAATTCAAAGATTAAACACACCATTTATTCATTTATTCATGACTAAATTCCTAAAAACTGAGAGAAATCTGTGACTCACATGTCACTAGAGGGGTTGGGTTTGGGTATTTCTTCTCCTGATAGTTTTGCCTCCATGATATCATTGAAGCCTGCATTTCCCACATTCCTTGCCAGCTGCACAGTGATTTGATAGAGTTAGACATGTCTCAGTGAGGCCCTACTTCTACATTTGGAAAGTTATCAAGACTCACCAAGAGTTCTGATGTTCCCAGCACATCTAAAGTCAGAGACTGTATTCTGGAGTAATGCACCCCCATTTCCCGATGGATACCCGAGCATTCAATGCAGATCAGAATCCCCAGGTTAGTGGAGAGCCATGTTGGATCTGCAAGCATAACATGTGTGTTACTTTGCAGTTGAGTGCAAAAGTTTGTATACCTTTAGGACAAAGTGAAGTCGACAAAGAACTAAAATTTAAAGCAACAAGACATTTAGTGTGTTAGGTTTTAGGTTTCTTTATAGTCGCAAATAAGCCATATAGTCTTGCACACACTCACACACAAATATACACATATGTCCTTTTCTGCATGTCTGTTTAAACTCAGCCAAGTGTCATACACTCGATCAGGTCTGCAAACTTAGAGTCTCCTGGCAAAAGCTTTTCTAACTGGGTTTAAATTCAAATAACCTTTTCTACCAATAAGCCCTGTCCTTTAGTTGCCTAATTTGGTTTACCTTTTAGGGATGTCTTTCTCTCTGCCTCATAATCGAACACTATATCTTTCTGCATCTTTTAGCCCAGATGCCTTATCTTACTTAAATGGAAACATGTTACTCCTCCATCTCATGACTGCTGGCTAGCTGATGTGGCTCATTTTCTTTAATCTGAGAAAATTAGTTTCTCAAATCAAGAGGCAGAATCGTAGTTAATAAACAGACAATGGATCAGGCGATGTGCAAACAGTACAATCAGGGCAAAACCAAAGGACAGAAACTTGAATGATAACAGAATCAAAACCAGAATAGTGACATACAATACATGGCCTCATTTAATAAAGTCAGGTATGAGCACACTGAGTGTTACTCTGCAGTGAGAGAGTGAGACTGAAGTCCTTAAATACTGTGGGTGGTGACTGTGTACAGGTGTGTGTGATTAGAAGTTGGGTGCGTGTGAACGTGAAAAAGTCTGTGTGTGTTGGGAAGTGTAGTCTTCGTCTGCCATGTTAGTAGGCCGAGGTGTGTCCTGGGAAACTGAGTTCTCTGTGGGTGCAGGGATTGACCTGACAGGTTCCAAGAAGTAATACGGACTATAATATAGTTCCATTGTGAACTTAAATTTGTACATATTGGCTATACCTGCTATAAAATAAAGTTTATTTAAAAATGAAATTACATCATTTGAAGCAGGTATACAGTGATTGAGGTATGTATTTTGGGGTGAGATAGCCTTCAATTACTTGTTTACTACACTTTCCTTATACATGCAATGTATAATTTGTTAATTATACAGCATGTGACCTGAATGTGAGTGAGAAGTTGATGGTAGCAGATGAGGATGAAATAAAGCACTTACTAGGAGCTCCACAGTCACAGCACACATCGTTGCCACTCATCCTCTTCACTTCACTCACGATGGCTTTGCTAAGCTCCTGCACGATATTGTTCTCACCCTCGTCCTGCTCCCCTTTAAAGGCATTGTTCAGGGCCTCTTCTTTACTGTTCTGCAGCACAGACACCCATCTGCAAGAGGATTAAAAATATGTAAGCAGGGCTCAGTGTAGTATCATCACAAAGAAGTTTAATTCTGTTTCTCCATCTAAAAATCCACACCCACACATACTGAAACTCACATTTGACATTCCGCTTCATCATCCGCTTGAAAATGATATGTACGGTCATCTGTTTCAACACAGAAGAGAGATAACAGGTCGGTAACTTTCCAACATTAGTGTCATTTGTGGACGGTGAAAGTGAAACTTTAATTCTGTGGTTGCGGCTCACGGGATATGAGATCAAAGCTCTTCTTTTCTTCTAGGTTGCATTTCACTTGGCAGGTTAACAGGTTGAGTTTGGCTGGTGGTGTGTTTGCCTATAAAGAAAAAAGATGGATAGCATGCAATCAACTGAAGCATATACAATATAGATACTATCAATTGAGATGGTAATTATGCCTACACGAGAATGCCTGATGAATCGAAATGCTTTAGAAATTACATCAACTCGAACGTTTCACTGCTGTAGGATGAAAATCAGCACCTCTATGTTGGAGGTAATGGTTCTCTCCCATAAAAAAAGGGGTGTGATGCTCCCTTCAGGTGAGGGTAGCCATTTTGTCACTGGTGGACGAGTTCTTATTCACGAGAGATGGAAAAAGAGAGTGTGAGATTGACAAACAGATCGAATAGGCAGCAGTGTTACAGACTGGGGTGGTGAAGCAGGGGTTAGGTTTGTGGATGAAATTCTCTGTTTACTGGTCAGTCTATATTGTTGTCCTTACCTAGGGTCATTGACCATAGGAATGTGACTAGAAGGTGTAAAATATTTCATGGTATGATAACCTAGTCTAAAAATAGCAAATATCAAGGTTTTAAAATCCGATGGTGAAAAATAAAGAAAATTTGAATTACATTTTTTTAAATAAATGTCTCTTTGCACGTTTTTGTGTAAATAACAAAAACAAAATGTTCTTTTGTAGAAAGATATTTTTGAGAATGTCTAAACTGTCAGTATTTATCATGGTGGTGGTTAAAAAAAAAAGAAAGCTAAAAGAGAAAGTGGCTGCAAGGAAAGGTGGCCAAAAAGAAAAAAAAAATCTAACTTGTATGGCATTGTACAGCGCTGCTTAGCCAAAAACAGATAGTTGTTTCATTTAGTTATGTCCAGCAACTCATTATCACTGTCACTGAGTTTAACAAAGTTATGAACATGCTAGGAGAGAAAGCAGAGGTAGATATATATGCAGTAGAGAGTGCCGTCCTCTTTCTGTCCTCTTTTTCTCCGGTAGCCCACTTTGTTTGTTTGTTTGTTGGAAGCAAATTGCTCCCCTGCTCACTGTTTCTTTCAGTAGGATATGTTTAATGAAGGTGAAACAACACCAAACTGGCTACCATAAAATAGTAACGCACACACGCACAGATATTCCAAACGGTAGACAGACTTACCAAGCTTTTTTTTTAAGTGCGTGACTGCAATTTTATTTTCAATACATCAACAGTGAGGTAACCCTCCAATAATATACCGTGACAACCATGACAGCATAACAGCCATAGTCTAGTAGTGATCGAAAGAATGACGGTTCCTTTGCAGGGTTTGAGGGACTTGTTCTCCTGGTGTTTGATTAAAGCAGCACAAAATGCGCTTTCTTGAAACGGGCAAGTGCCACGCCTTACCAAGCACCCATGCCCTGCGAATAGTCCCAGCTTGGCATGTCCCATCACCTGGGGACAGCCGTGGCCTAATGGTTAGAGCGTCGGACTTGCAACCCGAAGGTGAACCTGAAGGTCGTGGGTTTGAGTCTCAGGCTGGCAGGTGGGGGGAGTGAATGACCTCTTCCACCCTCAACACCACGACTGAGGTGAGACCCTTGAGCAAGGCACCGATCCCCCAACTGCTCCCCCGGGCGCCGCAGCAAAAAAGGCTGCTCACTGCTGTGTGTGCGTGTGTGCGTGTGTGCGTGTGTGCGAGCGCACTTGGATGGGTTAAATGCAGAGCACAAATTCCGAGTATGGGTCACCATACTTCACTTCACTTCACTTGACAAGATGAGGAGCTCTAAAATCTAGGAGAACAACACCAGGTGAGGTAGATCACATGTATTTAATATGTATGTGACAAATAAAGAGCCTTGAACCTTGAATCTTGAGCTGTTGCTCCTCCAAATCGATAGGAACCAGTTGTGATGGTTTGGGCAAATTACAAGGATGCCACATGGTCGGCGAGAGCTATATCAGGCACATTCCAATGGACAGAGCCTTTGGGGCAGACCAATGACTCACTAGAGATATATCTCACAGTTGGCTTGGGAATGTCTGGGGATCCCCCAGGAGGAGCCAGGAATAAAATCAGTAGTCAGGGATACAGAAGTTTGGACTGACCTTCTCAGCCTGATGCCACTGTGACCCCACCCGGAAAAGTGGATGTGAAAGAATGAGACATCAGTTACTGACATTGTTTATTTCAGCCCTTTTCCAGGACATTTCACTAGTGTATTATGGTCTTGTACCATTATCAGAATATGTATGTATCAAAACAAAGCCCATTTTATTCCTGTTGACATTAATTAGGAGGTTAAAGCAGCCTGTTTTCCATATTTCACTGGCATTCTATATTTGTGCTCAAGCTCTTCCTGTCAGATTCACTGTTTGCAGAGTTCAAAGCTACACATTAACCCCACATAGACAAATTCCTGATTTGGTAAAGTTGCTTGAAGAAGCCTTATTTAGAAAATTTGGTGTTGTTTACTTTCAGTGGAAACCGGACTGTTGTTGGATCGGGTTTTTCTCTTACCGTTCCATGGGAAATGGTCAAATATCCACTCTTCACTGAGCACTTCCGTTTCTGCCACACCTTCCTCAGCCTGAAAACATCCGAAAGAAAAGAGGTATTTTGGCTTAATTTATTCATATCTTCATATCTTCTTAAATAGTAACAAAAAAAAGGTTCTGTTATAAAATAGGCTATTAGGTTAGGAGTGCTGTACCCTACAGACTTTAAAAACAATGTCATTGTGTAAGACATTTTCTTCACCCTTCACTGCGTTTGGAGAGCATCCCGGTGCGCTCTGTGCCGTAAGCCTTGTTCCCCTGCAGCTGGTGGAGACTGTAGCCTGTGTTCTGTTTGGCCTGAGAGTCCTGACAAAGACACATCATTTTAATAGGGTTTTCCAAAACACTGTTTCACCTTCCTTCCCTCATCTGATAGGAGATAAATCATTTACTGTCCTATATTTAAATAGTTTTCTGTAATCAAAGCAACCTGGATTTGCAATCAGAATAAAGACTCAGAATTTAGGTGATTTATGCAAAGTGCATCTTGCAGGTAAGTGACAGTAGATCTCTGATGAAATCTAACACCAACATACTGTTATTTTAAAACCAATGAGACAGCTAATGCAAGTTTAATGGTTTTACAGATGTTATTATCAATAAAATGGCAAAAAATGGCCAAAATGTTAAAATACTAATGAGGAAATATTCAAATATTATTCCTGAATGTGATGTAACTGCTGACATTTATACTGCTTGCCTTGAGGACTTTTTCTCCTGCTGTTTTTTTTTAAATATTGCTAAGTTTTCTTCTTCCACTATTTATCCATGTTATATAAATACAGTCAGGTCCATAAATATTGGGACATCGACACAATTCTAACATTTTTGGCTCTATACACCACCACA
>CM075021.1:9631764-9649252 GCA_037576675.1 Pangasius sanitwongsei | reverse complement strand
CCATTGTGGTGGTGTATAGAGCCAAAAATGTTAGAATTGTGTTGATGTCCCAATATTTATGGACCTGACTGTATATCTATACCATTTTCATTGTTCTATCATAGTAATGGCATGCCTAAACATATCCAGGTATTTTGTGAAAACTGTTTTTATTACACCATTAACTCTTTACTTGTCTGATCACTTGAGAATTTAAGCTTGTTTAACCTTTCATACCTTAAATAAGACATTGAACATGTGCTGTTTTATGTTATTAGGCCATGTGTTTATTACTAGAGCTGCAGTCATGACCACCACTTTCAAGTCCAAGACCTGAGCTAGCTGAGACTGAGTCAAGCCCGAGTCTTAATGGGTCGAGACTAAGTCAGTTTTGAGTCCAAGTGGAACCGAGACTAATTTAACACTCAGGCCAAAAACCATAAAATTGTTTGTAGAGGCCAAGCCTTCACTTCAGCTAGTTGGTTTCATTCGTGCATTGTGCCAATGAGAAGGAAACAGAAGAAGGAAATAACCATTTGTCACACTTTGTCAATGCAAAAACATTCTTTTTTACAAATTCTCAGCTGAGACCAAGACCATATTTAGCAAGACCAATGCCAAAGACAGAGACAAGTCCCAGTACAAATGCCAATAAGTCCAAGACAATATAGAAAATGTCTCAAGACCAGACATACACATACTTTTTTTCACCCAGAAACCAGAGCTTAATAAATCTCAACTGTAATTAAAATTATGAACCTCACTTCTTTTTGTTCTGTTTGTAAGGATGACTTTAGCATGTCTCGAAGCTGGATCAGCTGCTTCTTTTCTCCTTCTTGTGCTTGTTTAACCTTATTCACAGAAAGAAGGATTCAGATGAAACACTTTCTGATGAAAAACAAAGATGTTAAGATGTTACATAATCAGGAAAATCGTAAACTCACTCCTGTTAGGTCTGTGGACAGTTTTTCCATGGCTGGTTTAAGATTCTCCACAACTTTTAACCCATCCTGAAAGAAACTGGACAGAGAGAGCATTTCAACCATCTGCTTTTTTGTTTTGTTTTGTCTTGTTTTTGTGAAAATATGAAAAACTTACTTGCACTGGGCATGAAAATATTTGATGAGGTTCTGCACCAAGTCAACCCCCTTCCTGATTTTGATTTCATTCACTTTGATGAGATACTGAAATAAAGAAAAGCCTTCAGTCTCCTGATCAAAGCCTGCCACAGCTGGCTGAAAGGTGAACCACATCCCTCACCTCACACATCTGGAGCTGAAAGGCTCGTCTCTCTTTTTCCATCTCCTCAGCGATCTCTCCTCCACTGATCTCTGTCCTGATCATCCCGTGCTGCTTGGCATGCTCCCGCTTCTCTTTCTCAATCTTATTACTACACAGGACAGGAAGTACACCATCATGCAACATGAGCTTCTTTGCTTCAGCTAAAGTATAGTTTCTATGTTATCAAAATGATGAATTTTTCCTATGTTTACTTTTAGACAAATCAAAACCAACTTACTAACAAAACATTTCATATATCTGGTTAATGTGTAAATATGTTTAATGTCTAAACAAGTAGAACTCGATGCCAACAACATCAGTATGGATGCCTTCCAACGCCAACAAGTCTAGCCCTTTTCCTCGCTCATTTGTGTGCCTGAAATACCCTTAAAATATATTTAAACCAGGAAGGAAGCTATTGAAGAAAAACTATTTCAGACATTTGACCTTGCTGTGACCTTTACCCTGTTTGGATCAATTCCAAATTCTAATCAGTTCATCTGCTATTTATAATGACATTTCCACATAAATCCTACAAACATTTAACCCCTCGCTTTTACCAGTCCTAGTTAGTAACTAGCTCGCTAGATAGATAACATTTATTATTATCAGTCATAAAGATTAATAAAGATTGGTTCAACTCTGGTGGTTGTTTGCCTTCGCTGTAGGTTTGGAGGGAGAAAATCAAAAGTAAATGTCGCAAAAACAGACAAGTTGTTATTTTTAGTTATACCACAACATTGGCAATTAAATATTTTTTGAAACGACTTGTCATAAATCTCCTTATTTGCTCACCAACAAGACAAATTTTTCACCAGCATTGTCCTCCATGTTTATTTTTCTCACTTGCTCCCAGAGTGTTCAGGGAAGATTAAAAAAACATTTGACGTCACTCAGTTACACTTTTTCAAAAACATACAACAACAAATCCCTTTTTTAAAGGTGCTATTAAAGGGCTTTTTAAAGGTGGCCACATTATGTCTTCCCATAGCATTACGTGTAAAATTTCTGACACGCTGAGAACAAAATACTAAAAGTGAAACCTCCCTTAGTCCTCGTTAGAATACATGCTTTTAATACAGCAGCAGACTTTTCAGTATGCAGCAAAAATACAAATAAAAATAAAAACAGTGTTAGACCTAACTTGAGGTAAGAACCATCTTTTCTCTATTTTCAGTATTTTCTGTGCTTAATCATTTCTACCCCCAGGCTTGCTCTGATTGGATGTGGGCAGTGAGCAAGACAGAGAGGAAGAGTCAGAACTGAACAGCCACACAGTATTAAACCGACTGATCAACAGCGTCAACACACATTCACATGACTTGCTCATGTTAGTCTATGCAGATAGATCTGCTTTTGCAGTTTGTCTCAAGAGCCTCAGCAAAAGATTGCCATGCACCTGGGACACTGAATTCGAGGTTGAACATAAAGGCCACATGATTAGTGGTGTTTGCTCAAGGCACGGCTCCACGCCATGATAAGCACCGCTGTAAGTCCAACTCAAAGGTCTGAAATGACACTGACATAGCAATACATACCTTAAGTCATCTTTTTAATATTTAACACAATCATTAGCATTCAGTTTTTGGGCCAGGCTTCCTCTTTAACTACACAACAACTATTTTCAAGCATTTTCTGAAGCAGGAAACCACAGAACCACAGAAACACCACAGTGTCCTCATTCTACAGAATACTATTTATTAATGGTCTATTCTCTCCACAGATACAGTCCAATAAAAACACCTAGTAGTCTAGTTTTAAAACATTGTTTTTATACTGACAAAATGCTTCACTGTACAATATGATGAAACCATGCATAATATGTATAATATAACATAATATAATATGTATAATAAATATGGTGCATATATCTAAGCTGCTAATCTGTTTATCTAAAAAAGCACACTTAAAAAAAGACAGCAAGCCATAAAAGCATTCATGTGTGAAAGTGTGGTGCTTACAATTTTGTTTCATAGTCCTTACAGGCTTTATCAAAAGGCTTCTTTAAATCCTAAAGACACACATATATCACAAATGAAAGAACAAGAAGAACATTCAAATGATCAATAATAATAATAATAATAATAATGATAATAATGATAATAATAAAAGTTGTTATTTTTATTATTATTATTAGTAGTAGTAGTAGTAGTAGTAGTGCAGGTTTTCAGATCTCATACCCCTTTCACTCCTTTCAGGTCTCCTTTCAGCAGACTGTCTAAAGGAAAGGTGATGATGTTGTTCATATTCTGTAGCTGTGAACACACCATTACAAAGGCAGGTCACGTCACACAATATTTTGTTTATGATTATGCTAGTGCAACCTCACTGCAGCCTATCAGGTCTACAATGTGCCCTGCTGCAGCATTATTAAACCTATACTGCTATACTCTTACTAAATCTGTGGTAAAAGCACTACTTCTGTCTTCTGGAGGATTTGACACATTATCTGGCTGCGACAGAGGATTGCAGCAAAAAAAAAAAAAAAAAAAAAAAGACATATCTTATTAACACTGGCCTTGCACTGCAAAGCAAAACAAAAAAGTTCCCACAGCACCTAAAATGTGAACGAGTGGCTACGTGAGGCTAAACAGAGACAGGAAGAGAGATAGAGATACTCACTAAGTTCTTGAAGAGTGCTGTGAGTTCTTTGGTGTAGACAGCAAAGTTGTGGAATGTTGCTACCACTTCTGGGTTGTCTTTATACAAACACACCTCTCCAAACTTCTCCAGAGCCTGAATGTACTGCTCTTCATTCTCCACATGGCCTAAAAGAAACATATACAGACACACAGATACAGACAGACAGACAGACACACACAGAGAGAGAGAGAGAGAGAGAGAGAGAGAGAGAGAGAGAGATACACATCATATACATTTTACTAAAGTTTCACTGAACGTACTAATGAAGGAACAGGCCCTCCTCAAGTACATAATATAAAAGGAACAATCATCCATTTCCTATATATCTATTATTACATTCCTGCCAAGGTCCAAAAAGACCAGAACATTTATACTTTAACTCTGAACTGTGAACATTGCTTTATTCTATACGGTTACTGCCTCTTCCTGTGTTATTACATACCACACTCCCGGTCATCCGGTAACAGTAAACCGTTTCATGTGGTTTATGAGGAAACTGAAAAAAGCTCATATAATGTTATTGTAAGATTGAACCTTTGTGACTGTTCAAGCTCTTAAAAAGCAGATTTCGCCAAAAAACATTCAGCTCCAGAGATTTTATTTCATCTGGAGATGTCAGAAGTTAAAACACTGAATTTCTGAATCTGTAAAGGTTTAACGCAAAAGCAAAGTTTGTTGCATGGAAATGTCAAACAATGAGATCACACAGTCACACAGTCTTGTAATTATTAGAAATGATCTTTGAGCTTATTTCACAAAACAACATAACACTTTATCCCTAATCACAATATTTCTCACAGCATAAGCCAATATTCCATTATCACATGGATCTCTTCCATACTTTTAAAGTTTGAAAAAAGTCTTAGGTCACTAAGCTTGAGAACTAACACCTTTTTTTTAAAAAAATAAGAAAACATCAAATTTGTTCCTAATACCTACAAAACACAGTGGCATTATAAAGACATAATAAAGCCTTTATTGTGATTTTATACCTATATGTAAATGCAGTCATTATGGAGGAGATAAAGCACATTAAATACATCTGCATGTCAAAACTATGACTAAAGCAGTGCTATGAACTATGAACTTCAGCATGCAGTGTGGAGAACAGAGAGGTAAACCAATAGCAAGAGAGAAAAAGAATGAGAGAGAGATAGAACAAGAGAGAGAATGAGAAAGGCTTGTTGAGACATGTAGTAGAGAGTAAAGGCAAAATGAATGGTATGTGAAGACATCTTGCAACCCTTCTCGACTAGAGTAACTGAAATCTACCTGGATTATAGTCAGTTTATAGCCGTACATGTACCATCGAACCTCAGGATTGCCCTCAATGTGACTTGAGTAATGAGGAACATTTTGCCTATTCTTTCTTTTATTCATTCATTCACTCATTCATTCATTCATTCATCTTCAGTAACTGCTTTATCCTGGTAAGGGTTATGGTGGTTCCAGGGTAGGAGGCACGAGGCAGGAATACACACTGATGTTATGCCAGTATATCACAGGGCACTGTGCACACACACACACACACACACACACACATTCTTACACTCATTCACACCTATGGGCAATTTAGTGTTACCAATCCATCTACTGGAATGTTTTTGAGAGGTGGGAAGAAATCTGAGAACCTGGAAGAAACCCTTATGGACAGAGAGAGAAGGGTTTATATTGAGATTAGCAGATGAAGGCTCTCTCATTTCTTTCATGGGTGCCAATAATGTTAGAATGGAATTGTTATGTGTGATTATATAACGTTTCCAACAGGTTTCAACCCTAAGTTTTCAGTCAACCTGGTAAGCTTTACAGAGAAGAGCTTTTCTCTATAAAACAGCATAAAACTGAATTCCGTTATCATTTGCGTCACTATAATTATGCAATGTTATGATTTACAGTTCCATCAAATTATAATACTGAGCCTCTGATCAGCTTCCCTTTTAACACTAATTTAACACATACAAGATGAAACTACTGAAGATTTAGGTCCACTAATAGAATATATGCTTATATAACATATACAATAATGTAAACACTAAAATGCACTTGCACAACTTTGCAAGAAATTATAACAATATGAAAATTACACAAGATGACTGAAAGGATATATCAGTGAAACTATTCGTCTAAACTTCTGTAGAGTTTACTTCTTTGAAGATTTTTTTTCAAGGTCCCAGCAATTCCTTCAGAATATACTAGCAATAACACAACAGCTTGTTCGTGTAATTGTGGTGTAAATTGTGTGAACCAAACACATACAGTACATTATAATAATGCCCTATAAAAGACATTTAGGGACATTCTGTTAATTTATATTGGTAAAATATCATTTTGGGTAGAATTCCTAACCGATTATCATAAAAAGAGGATACAAAGAGAGTAGCAGTTCTAAAACAAATAATAAAAATGGCTAGATCAGTACCAAAATTAACAGATTAGATAGAGACAATTAATGATATAAACAATATGAAGTTTGTAACTTATTGGATAATATGTCAAATGTTCTACTTTGAAAAAAGCTGAAAGAAGAGAAATGCTGCATAATCTACGTATCCAAGTATTGCAGTGGATGTAGCAATCTTAGTCCAATCCTCTGATTTTTCTCTCTCACTCTTAACTTTTGTACACTCTTTCCTCATGTCTGAGTTTCTTTCTGTCCTCATTCCTGAGTTTTTCATTTAGGTTTGAATTTTTGAATTTTATTTACATACAGGGTTTTATATATATATATGAGAATATGATATGCTTTCTTTAAAATTTAATATGTGTTAATGCGTACATATTTTTGCTTAAATGAGTCATTTCTATGCATACCGATATCTAAAATGTAAAAAAAAAAAAATGTTTGTTTTCATTGATTCCTGTAAAAAAAAAAAGTATGGATTGTATCATTGCTGCTGTAGTGGTTTTGATCTAAACTAAGCTGCTGCAACAAGCCTAAGCAAAGCAAACACATGAGGAGGAGCCTGCAAAGGGGGCAGCTATCAGAGGAGCTCAGCTGAAGCCTGTTGAACGATCTTCTCATACTCACTTAGGCCAGAGCTGTTTATGGCCTTGACAGACTTCTTCATTTTGCTCAGAACACTCCGGTCTGCATCGAGAGCCTACAAAACACAAGGCACCATTTTTTTAAAGAGAGACACAAAAGAAAAAACCAAGAAGGTAATGGTTTCTCAATAGGTCTGCTTCGAAACTATTAAAATGATGAGGGCATTAGTCGGATTTCAAAGGCCTAGTAGTAATGTTCAATACAGGCCCAAATCTTTAGAATGATGCCACATTGCCTCATAAGCATTATGATTGGGTTAAACAAAACCCATAATTCACAGGAGCTCCTAAATTCCCTCCCAACACCAGCACAAAATGCCTTCATGTGCATATAGTCTACAACCCTCACGTGAGTCACACTCGGGGAATTAAGAGACAGCCTTACAGCTCATAGCCACTGCTTATAGAGAAACCATATATACAGCACAACCCCAAGGCAAAGCCACTTGAGCAGAACTACACAGATGTTAGCAATTACACTCACTAATACTGGCAATATCAACCATGCCCTGGTCAAAGTCTCTAAGATCACATTTTTCCCCATTCTTTCCCCATCATTTTTAAGTGAACATTAACTGAAGCTCTTGACCTGTATATGTATATGTATATGTAATATGCATGTATGTATGTATGTATATATATATATATATATTTGCATTGCCACATAATTTGCTGGTTGGATAATTGCATGGTTTACAGGTGTTCCTATTAAAATGGCTGATGAGCGTATAGATTCAATATAGAAAGGGAATGTGTAAAATGATGGTGTCTCCTATCTGTGTGAGCGAATGGGTCTAGACACGGATGCTGAAAGAGGAATGAGTGCAAGGATACTGCAATATACAGGGATTGAAAGAGAAGGAGAGAGAGACAGAAAGGCAGGTAAAGACAGACCAACAGCCTTAGGGGGACACATTTCATAAGAGCAGTGCACAGAACAAGGAGGCAGGTTTCAGCAAGACCCAACAAACTTGTGGAAAAACTGGAAAGGGAAGTGCTGCATTTCAGTCAGGGGAATTGCCCTTACTCTCTATGTGTGGAAGTGGGAGCTCACCAGACCACCCTAACATGCAAACACAAATGCACAGCTTACAGCACACAGGGTCTTTATACAACAACCCCAGGTCCTTCACTTAATATCTGTGTTACTTTAGCACTCCAACTTTTCCTTTAGGGATAAATAAGGTCCATCTATTTATACGTATATCAATCTACCTATGTATATATCTAAAACAAAATGCAGCATAACAACCAGATCAGATTTCTGCTCAAGCACCTGAGAAAAGCTTAAGCACATTTTACACAAGACGTACTAAAAAGCTAGAGGTAGCCATGTTAATGTGGCCTTTTATACCGGAAATGTCCCCTTTTTTTCCCCCTTAAACTCCCACTTTCTCGCTTTCTCACTAGAAGTGCTACAAAATACAATGTTCCAGCTATATCACGCAGTTAAGGCCCAAAATCTTAACAGCACACAATTATTATTATAATACAGTATATTATACAAAATATTTCAGCCTGTAGCCCTACAGTATCCACACACTCCTGCATCAGTTAAAATTCAATCTTCAAGAAACCTCTCACTGTCACAGACAACAGGAGCGAAAATTTTATCGTATTAATGAACTTTATGTGATCATATACAGTGGTGCATGTTTTTAATAATAATGGCTAGAATAGATATTTGCCTGTTATATTTCCTAAACCAGTGCACAGAAATAAATGCACAGAAAACACAGAAATAAATGCTCCACTCTCCACATACTTGGTTGCACGAATATCGCTTGGTACAAAATTTAAAACTTGCAGAGGGTTTGCGGCATGCCACGCTGCTTCTGCTATAAAATGGGCTTAAAAGTGGTAGGGCCCCTGGACCTCTGAAGTGTCCCTGTGAAGCATTTCATGAGCATTTGTTAACACCAACTACTCTCTCTACTGACTGAACCCAAAATGGTATTGCCAAAAGCTGGAAAATATAAAATAAATGTAAAAAGAACTGCTAATTCAAGTGTACGGAGATGTAACTTCCTTATTCTGGTAGCTATTGTGTGTCATGACCTGTATCCTACAGTGCATTTACTGTACTCTGTACTGCCCTACACTTGTCAGTTTTACTGAATCTGCAGTTTACACGGTGATCTGTCAAACACTAAATTACACTATTTGCAGAGGCCTTGTACTGTCTTGTATGTTGCCCCACTTCCCTAATGGCATGATATTTGACCTACTGTTACATATATATATATATATACTGCCCACAGCAACTGCCCTTCATCCCAAGTCACAGGATGAGAAAATGGAACACTGGTGCATCTAGCTTTTTAGACATGGGATAGCAAATGCTGAGCAGAAGTGTACATTTGCAGAATAACTGATTTAATCCTTGGTGCAAAATGAAAAGCCACCGAATATTGGCTTCATATTTGTTCTATAGAGCAAGGGTTCTCAAAATTGTGTAGCCAGGGACTCCTGTATCTGTAAAATAAATTCCATAGACTATCTGAGTACAGATTTTTTTCATGAACGTTATTTAAATGTGTATATATTACTATATTTTATTATTATAACTACATTTTGTCTGTTTATTGGAGGTTTCTATGCCTGAAGCTACCACTGACTGAACACGTTAGGTAAAAACTGACATTATTTATAGGCCGACTTGTTTCGGAGTTATTAAAGTTTGGATTAAACCCATTCAATTAAAGTTACCAGTCAAAGAAACTAAAAACTGTAAAAACTCAGTAATAAATATAATAACTTTGAGGTCATGATCTCTACTATAAATAAATAAACAAACAAACAAATAAATAAATAAAACACAGACTCCCTGGGAGCCTGTGGACCCCACTTTGAGAACCACTGCTATATAGTGACTGGACATAAGATAATATATCCTGAATTACAACACTTCAGTATGTTAGGATAATTGGACTAAGCCACATTTACTACAATGACACGAAGTCAGTCAGTGTCAGTGCAGTTCAAACTGAAACCCACAGTGGAAGTTCAAAGATCTGCTGAGATTCCTAGTGAAAAAAGCCTGACTGTGATGATCGAAACTGCCACTGTGTTACTAACAAAGAGACTGTTCTTGA
Organism: Pangasius sanitwongsei; assembly: GCA_037576675.1. Lineage (NCBI taxonomy): Eukaryota > Metazoa > Chordata > Actinopteri > Siluriformes > Pangasiidae > Pangasius > Pangasius sanitwongsei. The sequence goes on along the minus strand of CM075021.1, from coordinate 9,639,209 downwards.
TAGTTCACTATTGTCTAAAAAGTACGCCGAAATTTGACACGCGGCACAGCTTTCAGATTCCTCTGGTGCAGCCGCAAGACAAACTGACATAATCAGGGCTTTTGTAGTGGAACGTCACAATTATACAAAAAAAGTCTGCGATTTCTTACTAATAGACCAATTCAAAGCAATTCCTTGTTCACACTCTTCAAGTGTCTTACTGCTGACTGTAGCAAGTCAGTGCCCTAATCCTGAGGCACTTTCTCAAACTTGCTCCATAGAAAGTCCAGTTCTGAGTGACTTTGAATAGCTTTAAATAGTTTTTTTAAAAACTTTGGAAAAACACATTTCAGACAGCATTGTAACCCAAGCCGTATTCCACAGAGAGGCCAGTTGTGACTTGACTCTGTGTATTAATGTGTCAGAATACTTGAGTGTAGGTTAGTTGTGCAGGACTATGGGCGAGGTTCACCTCCAACTCCACAGCTGGCAAACCTGTGATTTCAAACGAGGAAGTCATTTTCCTTTCCTCTCAGAGTTTAAACATTAGTGAAGAACACTGGCAACACAACCTAGTAGTAAAGAAAAGTTTAGAAAGTCTCATACTGCAGATCTTCTACAATGTTCCTAGTCTTGATTCTCCATAATAAACAGCAGGCTATAACAGGGACTGAGTGGCTCACCTCCTCGAGTCCAGCCGCTGTGTTCCGGCAGTGGCCCATTCTTGTGGTGAAGATCGATGTTGTAGGTGCTTTATAATCCTCATTGGTAATGTCTATAAACTCAGACACTGACAGCTGATCCGGCATGATTACTGATTTCTTTTAATAACGCTCAAAATAAAATAATAAAAAAAATAAAAAATAAAGAGCAAAGAGAGAGGAAGAAGATAACCGCAATCAGACTGCGATATCTAACAAAAGTTGGAGTTTCTTTGGAATTAAACTGCTTTGCTATTTAATATCCAGAAGGAAATTAAAAGTAACACCCGTGACTAGGAACAATAAGGTTCTGTGAGGAGAAGTTAAAGAACTCCATCACAGCTGAGGTTTACACTCTGACTCTTTATTCCGCTTCATTTCTTGCATTTTGCTCCACTGACAGTCTTCTGCTGATTTAACTGCGTCCAGCCTCTGTCTCTCTCTCTCTCTCTCTCTCTCTCACACACACACACACACGTACTCGTTCACTCACTCTCTCTCTCACTGTGGCCTGCGAGTCGAGACACGGGTCCGCCCACAGACAGAGAAACTGACCAATAGGAAAGCGCAGCGGTGTCAGACCGACCAATCAGCTGTTCCTGTGTGGTGCCGATACGCCACCTGTGTACAGGTGGAGCCTGCAGTGTAACCAAATGCATTTGAGTGTCACAGAAAAGTATTTTCAAAAATACTTCAAAAAATGTTAGTGAAAATATAAGCTTCATTCTTGGCCACAGCTGAGCCCAGTGAATAACCATATGCTTATAAACTTATAATTATTTTTATTGTGCCAAAAATAGCACATATGTTTTATCTCATATAACTTTACTTTTTATTAGCTATAAAGTTTTTTTTTTTTTTCCAAAAAGTGCAATATGGACTGTAAGCATTATCTACAGCCAATCATATATTTACACAGAGCCACTGTTATCCCACATTTACAGTCATGGGAAAAAGAAAATACACCCTCCTTCAGTTCTACAGGGCCTAAATAACAATAAAACCTGGCTGCTGATTACTCTGTTAATGATTGAAGAAGGGTGTACTTATTTATTCCCACCTGGTTTCTCAATGTTGGTTCACTTTTTGGAAAAAAAACAAAAAACAAAACTATATGTTGAAACCTGTTGTAACCTGTTTTTTGTTGTCATCTGAGGTGATTTATTTGTTTATAGAAGTTGGTGAGAACCAAATAATTGTTATTTAGGCCCTGATCATAGAAAAAAGAGGGTGTAGAATTGAAGGAGGGTGTACTTTCTTTTTCCCATGACTGTATATCTCCTGTTAGGATGATTAAAAAAATGTCAGTCTTATTAAGATGTAAAGAATAGACATTTTACAGATTATATGTACAGATAACAGTTGTATCTGTATTATAACAGGTATTGCTTACTTTACAGAAATCTGGCATCTTTCTCAGGTGACTTACAAATGACTCTAAATAGATACATATAAATAAATATAAAGATATAGTTTAAATGACACATGTAGCCAAGTTATTCATTTGCATACAAAATCTAGATTTAAAGATTGTTTTCTGTAATATAATTAAACAATATGTGTGTGTGTGAATATATATATATATATATATATATATATATATATATATATATTAAGGGGATATATATTTCAAAACTAATCTCCTGAATTATGTAACTTAACTGTATATTTTCACTGAGAAGAATTTTAAGCTTTTTTTTTTACCCTTTGCGATATAATGCCTTACAGTACAACTTGTGTTTAAATAAAAATACTGCGACCTTATTATGAAGGTGAGACTTTTATTTTGAAATGTACAACACCGGAAGTGGTCTCTTGTTGACGATACTCACGTTCAGACCAGAGCGCTAATACACTTTGCCTTTATGATAAGAACTAAGCACTGAAGTGGACATGGATTAATTGTTAATAGTTTGAAACATTTGTGAAACTCTGTGGGTAAATATGGCTACAAAGCGGAAGTCAGATGTGCCGGTGCCCGCTGAGGAAAGCGACCAGCTTCTCATACGACCGCTGTGAGTCTCATTCAAACTAATGCGGGCAAGTTAGCATATTAGCATGTTAGCGTGTTAGCTCAATGTCTGTTATAGTTATGCTAATTCAGCTGTTTTTGAAGATATAAAAAGGTTTTGCCAGCGTTCAAATGACCATAACAGAAAAAATATTAATTAATGCACTTTCTTTTTAATCAGTGGTGAAAAACCACTGATAAAAAGTATTTAATTTCTAGAAATGTTAGTGTTATTTTTTAAGGCAAGACAACACAGCTGAATATGTCAAAAAAGCAAAAAAAAAAAAAAAAAAAAAAATATATATATATATATATATATATATATATATATATATATATATATATATATATATCTCACAATCAGTCTGTGCGAGTTGACTGAGATTCCTACAAGTATGTTTTTAATTGCAACTTTTTAAATTAAATTAGTTTATACAATTAAATTAAACACTTTTATGCAAATGAGTGAATTTGCATAATCTATCAAATAATTTAACACTTTTGATGATGTTAGTTAAAATTTTGACTTCAGTGTGAAGACACTCTTAAGAGAAAAAAAGTTTGTTGGAAAAGCAACCTTCAAGAAAATACTGTAAAATATATTTTAAATACTGTTAAAAAATCTTTGGGATTTAAAAAAAAAAAAAAAATTTTGGACAGAATGTAACATTTGCCTACATGGTGGGAAATTCCTCTGTAATATTACTGTATTTATGGATATGAATACTGTAATGTGGAATTTGAGGAATGCAGGCAGAGATGTTGGTTCTGATGATGTGACTGTGATTAGTGGATGGAGCCTTAAGCCTTTTTCAAAGTCGCTAAACTCCAGTTTAAGAGAAGACTTTATAAAGTCCAAGAGTCTGAAAAATTATTTGAGATGAACCAAACTGTTGTTTCTACCCACAGTGCATTGCTTCAGATATAGCTATGCATGAATGTATGTATTCTGCATAAGATGACCAAGGGGAGGGATGGATGGAATGAGTTCATTTAATGAAATTGTGAAACCGATTTTGTTTGTTCTATTTTATTTATTCTGTTTTATTTACTGCGCTGAGATTTGCAATTATTACACATTCACATCTTACTTTCTTATATAAAACATATCATATTTTGTTGTTTGCATGATAAATAGTTTTTGTTATTTTGTTAAAAGCTTAAAACTGACCCCTTTTTGCTTTTTTTTTTTTTTTTTATTAAAAATGCCTGAATAAAAGTAGTTCTTGCACTACTAATATGATTGTCTAATACGTGAAATGCCTTTTCTAGACAGGTTATAAATGAGAATGTAATGGATATTACGCAGCGTGTTTTCATTAGTATTTCCACGAAATCATGTATGTCATATCTTGTTTTCTGTCTCTGCCATGATAGGGGAGCTGGTCAAGAAGTGGGCAGATCATGCATCATTTTGGAATTCAAAGGACGTAAAATTATGGTAGGTTCGTAAACACATGGCCATTCTTCTTCAGGAAATAATACTTGACTATTTAAATTGTTTGCCATTGGCTTATCAGTGATGTGTTCCTCAGCTGGACTGTGGTATCCACCCTGGATTAGAGGGAATGGATGCATTGCCTTACATTGATTTGATTGACCCTGCTGAAATCGATCTACTCCTCATCAGCCAGTGAGTGTGATTTTCAGAGCGCTGGTTATAGATGTATTTACACCATTACTGCTTTTAATACCGTTGTTTTCCTCTCTCACTTAGCTTTCATCTGGATCACTGTGGCGCACTGCCCTGGTTTTTACAGAAAACAAGTTATAAAGGAAGGACTTTCATGACCCATGCGACCAAAGCCATTTACCGTTGGCTGCTTTCAGACTACGTCAAAGTCAGGTAGACCTTCCCAGCATCCTTCTGTGTTGGATAAGAGTGAATAGTTGTTTAAAGTGCCTGAGGGTTAGTAATCTTCTACATCCTCTGCCTCTCTCTCTGCAGTAATATTTCAGCAGATGACATGTTGTACACAGAGACAGACTTGGAAGAAAGCATGGACAAGATTGAGACGATCAACTTCCATGAGGTGAAAGAGGTGGCTGGCATTAAGTTCTGGTGTTACCATGCTGGCCATGTCCTGGGTGCAGCCATGTTTATGATCGAGATTGCTGGCGTGAAGGTGGGTGGAGGTGATTAGTTAATTTATAAACTCCATCACACAGATCACAAGCAGATCAGAGCTAATGTCCTTGCCTTTTTTTTTTTTTTTTAAAGATTCTTTATACGGGAGATTTCTCTCGTCAAGAAGACAGACATTTAATGGCAGCAGAGATTCCCAGCGTTAAGCCAGACATCCTGATCACGGTGAGTAAAAGACCCTTGATGATGAAACATGAACTTGTAAAGACTAACCCTAACCTTTTACTGTAGCTGGCTATTATCTGTCATTTGTGTCATAGGCAGTGTGAAAGTATGTTCTGTTCCCCCAGTACACCACAGTAGCCTTTATCCTTTCTCTTCCTGTTTCCAGGAGTCTACATACGGAACCCACATCCATGAGAAGAGAGAGGAAAGAGAAGCTCGTTTTTGTAACACAGTCCACGACATTGTGAATCGGGAAGGCCGCTGTCTCATCCCCGTCTTCGCTCTGGGTCGAGCACAAGAGCTCCTCCTCATCCTTGGTGAGAACTCAATAAATCTTTAAGACGTTATCTAACCTGATACAGAGAACATACACTCACGGGCCACTTTAATCGGAACACTTGGACATCTGCACATTCATGCAGTTACCCAATCAGCCAATCATGTGATCACATTTTTTCCCCCATTCTGATGTTTGATGTGAACACTAACTGAAGATCTTGATCTGTATCTGCATGATTTTATGCCTTACACTGCTGACGCTTGATTGGCTGATTGGATTATTTGCATGAACTAGCAGGGTACAGGTGTTCATAATAAAGCGCACAGTGAGTGTAGTGTTACTGTGATTTCTGACTTTCGCTCTTTCAGATGAATATTGGCAGAATCATCCTGAGCTCCATGACATTCCTATTTACTATGCCTCATCCCTGGCCAAAAAGTGTATGGCTGTGTACCAGACTTATGTCAACGCCATGAATGACAAGATCCGCAAAGCCATCAACATCAACAACCCCTTTGTCTTCAAGCACATCAGCAACCTGAAGGTGAGAAGTTTAATTGATTCTTTAGGATGAAACATTAGAGGGTGCTTCTTTGGCCTTAAGTGCACTTATTTTACCTTAGTATTTAGTCTGGCTACATTTAAAAAGCAAACACAGAGGAGGTGATGAAAAAATGTAGTGGAGGTAGTATCAGTGTTGAGTAAAATGCCTTCAGACACTTAACTTGACTATCAACCGAAGTCTAGCCTCAAACAATAAAAACAAAGCCATAACGTTTATTTATTGTGCAGCTCATGCTTTTTAATTCATTCTGCTCACAGCTCTCATGACATCCATTTATTGGCGCATACAGCTTCATTTTTGTGCTTTCTCACTATTATTATAGACGTGTTACCACTGTATGCAAGCAAAACTTAGATGAAGGAATAGGCTTAGTGTGTGCAAAACAGCTCTCCTCTTTATTAAAGTAGTGCACTTTTCAGAGGTTAGACCAATTACTCCTGTACCGACTCTCTTCCTCTTCTACAGAGCATGGACCATTTTGATGACATCGGCCCCAGTGTGGTGATGGCGTCTCCTGGTATGATGCAGAGTGGCCTCTCCAGAGAGCTGTTTGAGAGTTGGTGCACTGACAAGAGGAATGGCGTGATCATCGCTGGCTACTGTGTGGAGGGAACACTTGCCAAGGTAGAGGAGATCATGTGTTCAAATTCAGACAAGGCCACAGCCATCAAATTGGGAAATTTGGAAAAAATAAGAAAAACCGTTGATATTCTCTGATACAAGAGGTAAATTACTAACTCGCAGAGGCTAAGAATTTAATAATGATAAGAATTTAAAAAAAAAAAAAATCCTGGAAAAAATTGTGGGCTAGTTTTTCAGTCATGGTCAATAGATAAAAATATTGAATATATCCTTGAAATATTAATGATATGATTGACGTGAAATATACATTAAGATTAGGAGAGCATATTTTAGCAAAAACATATAATACTTGCCGAGTCTTCTCACTGTTAAATAAAAGAGGCTAATAAACAATTCCCTTGTGTAGCACATCATGTCTGAGCCGGAGGAGATCACCACCATGTCGGGCCAGAAGCTGCCGCTGAAGATGTCTGTGGACTATATTTCCTTCTCGGCTCACACTGACTACCAGCAGACCAGCGAGTTCATCCGAGCGCTCAAACCACCCCATGTGGTGAGCTGGCTCATTGTAAACTTTCCCCTTTTGGGTTATTTTATGCAGTGAGATGTGTTACTGATTTGTCCTGTGCTCAGATCCTGGTGCATGGAGAGCAGAATGAGATGGCTCGACTCAAGGCAGCTCTCATTTTAGAGTATGAAGAAAATGATGATGAACGCATTGAGGTACATAATCCCCGCAACACCGAGGCAGTCACGCTCAACTTCAGAGGAGAGAAACTGGCCAAGGTGAGAACTCTGCTCTCTTCTGTTTAGTGTCCTTTTTTCATACAGTGCTAATATGTAAGTATGTGTGTATATACAGTTAGGTCTGGAAGTATTTGGACAATGGCGGAGTTTTTGTGATTTTGCCTTTATACACCACCACAATGGATTTGAAATTAAACAATCAAGATGTGATCAAAGTGTAGACTTTCAGCTTTATTTTAAGAGGTTCCACAAAAATATGGCATTTACCA
>CM075021.1:9607736-9631664 GCA_037576675.1 Pangasius sanitwongsei | reverse complement strand
GATTGTTTTATTTCAAATCCATTGTGGTGGAGTATAAAGGCAAAATCACAAAAACTCTGTCACTGTCCAAATACTTCTGGACCTGACTGTATGTAGTATTTATAATTATATATTTCACTATATATTTCATATCTCATTTGCTTTGGCATTTTGAGTATCAACATTAGGACAAAGGATTTATGTATATATTGGTTTTAGGGTAAACTGACAAATGCTCACGTATGTTTGTGTATGTATGTGTGGTGTGATCATCCAGGTGATGGGTTCTCTTGCTGATAAGAAGTGTGTGCAGGGTCAGAGGGTCTCTGGGATCTTGGTGAAACGAAACTTTAGTTATCACATCCTCACACCCTCGGACCTCTCCAGTGAGTTGGTGCACTTTCCCAGGATAATCAGAAAGCATTTGCACAGCATGTGTTCTCATCATCCTCTTTTTGCCTTTTAGATTATACAGATTTGTCTATGAGCACAGTGAAGCAGACTCAAGCCATTCCCTTCACTGGACCCTTCTCCCTACTGCACAGCCAGCTACGTCACTTAGCAGGTCTCTACTTTGAGTCCTAATATTCAATGTAAAGAACAATTCCTTTGTATTTTGTTGTTAGGGTTATTAAAGAAATACTCCAGCATTTTTCTACTGTATCTGTAGACATTCATATTCATATTGACTTAATTCATTCAGAATTAAGTTTCAGGTAAATTGTCCCTCCTTTTCTGATGTGGTACTTTAGGTAGAGACTGAAACAAAAAAATGCCTTTCCTTTAAGAAGAGCACTACACACATAAATCAGACCTGACTTACTGTGAGTGGTGCTGGCTATAAGGAAACCATCCATATTTGTGTGTTTTAGGGCATGTAGAAGAGGTGGAGACAGCAGAGAAAAACACACTAAGGATCTTTAACAGCATCACATTGATTCATGATGCTAATATGGTCATACTGGAGGTGAGAGCAATCATGCACAGATGGGTGTTATTGTAGAGTAATACACAGGGTTAATGTGCATAAATTTAAATAAAAACTGGGAGATATTAGATTTATTTATTTTTTTTGGTAATGTATTTATCTGTTTCTTATATTTAGTACAGAAACAAAAGTGTTTCATAGTTTCATAAGTTTCCAGCTAGTTAAGATTACCTTTGTTCCCCACTCTTCCAAATAAGTTGTATTGATGAGGCTGATGGTAATGTTAGCAGTTTGTGTGCTTGAACGTCTCTTTAGAAAAACAATAGAAATACAAACTCTGAATACAGCAGTAGGAATGCATTTGATGTTAGAATACCGATGGAAGAATAAATGTTTGTGTGTCTCTGTTACAGTGGATTGCCAACCCTCTGAACGATATGTACGCTGATGCAGTCACAACTGTGGTTCTGGAGGTCCAGTCAAATCCAAAAGCTCAGAAACGTAAGAACATGTTTCATATCTCGATACCTAAAGACTTTTTTTTTTCACAATGCATTATATACATCACAGTATTTAGGATTTATAACATCCTGCACTTTTTGAATTACGTCAGAGAGCAGCTGAATGAGCAGAGGAAAGCGCTAACTGCATAAAGAGCTCACGGACACGTGCGATTGGCTAGTGTTGCTCTGATTGACAGGGGAGACAGAGTAATGCCATCCCTTTCTCCCAGAGGGCGTGGAAATTTCTGCCCTCTTAGAGACCAATGCTGTGAAATGGTTGAGATTCAAACTTCAATCTCCTGACAATAGGGCAAACGTTTTTCTATTGTGCCGCTCACAAGCCACCAAAATAATTTATAAAGACCTGTTGGATGCTGTCAGTAAGAGTGGAGTCCCTTGGTATTATAGCAGTACTGTTATTCTCAGAAAAGCACGTCCTGACATTATTTCGCACATTGATATCGTGTTGTCATATTGCTCAGCCCTAGTAATAGATGACATTTTCATTCCATTGGTTCCCTTACACATATTATAGTGATATATGTGATGTACGTGTTTGAAAAAAAGGGGGAAAAAAAGGGTTCAGTAGTATCTAATCTTGACACGAAGTCATCATGATTCTGGTGCTTAATATCCTTATCCTCCTTGATCTCGGCTCAGCCTTAAGTGGCTGTATTAACAACTGGATGGGTGCACGCTCAATGAGAAATCCTGAGAAAGAGAAATCCTAAAAATTGACCAAAACCTCTTGTGAACTGCTGCTCTGATTGAAGAATTGACAGATGGAATGCTGTTTAAACTCTCTCAAGCTCTTCAGAAGCTAGGAGTAACTTTTGACCCACTTCTCTTGTTCAAAACTTACTGGTTAAGACTGCATTTTTCACTTCCAGAACACGCATATGTTCATCTCCTCCTCAGTTCCGCTGCGGACACATTAGTTCATGTGTGCTTAATTTCTAGCCTTGATTACTCCAGTGCCCTCTTTAATTAGTCTTCCATACAAAACCCTTGTCAGATTACAATACGTGTGAAATTCAGCAGCTGGCACACAAACACTGACACACACATTAAAAGTCATGCTCACGTGTGTATCTTGTTTATTGTAATTGAAAGCTGTAGAAACAAAACATTATTCTTCTCTTAGTCATGCAGCCCACAGAGGAGAAGGTGGATCCGGATGTCTTCCAGAATAGACTTCAGATCATGTTCCAGTAAGCAGACCTTCTTATATTTTTAAGCCCATTCTCATTTAATAGCTTTGTACTAATATGCTTCAACATGCCTTTTTTTTTTTTTTTTTTTTTTTTAAATCCTCTATACAGTGACATGTTTGGTGAGGAATGTGTAGACTTTAAGGACAAAAACAATCTGTCTGTAACAGTGGATGGCAAGACTGCCTACATTAACCTGGAGACCAGGGTGAGTGTCATGTGTGTGTGCCTGCACCACATCGTGCACCCATCCAAGACACCATGAACACACACTCGGAGCAGCGGGCAGCCTTTTTTTGCTGCGGCACCCGGGGAGCAGTTGGGGGTTCAGTGCCTTTTTTACTGAGGGTGGAGGAGAGCGCTGGTCATTCACCCCCCCCATCCCTGCCGCTCCTGAGACTCGAACCCATGACCTTCAGGTTCACCTTCGGGTTACAAGTCTGACTCTCTAACCATTAGGCCACAACTGCTCCCACATCCTTTCAAAACCTGTTCATTTTCTCAAGCTCCCAAACTTCCGAATTTCCCTCATATCAGCAGTTATTTCTAAACTTTTTTCCTCTAGACTTTTTTTTTAAACCATTGCGCTTATGCTTATTTATATGCATATATTTATATGTATCAATACTCACTTATAATAGAAGTCTATAAATATATATATATATATATATATATTTTTTTTTTTTTACACAAAACTTTTCTTATGTAGCCTTTATGAACTTTCAAACTCTGGAACAAAAACAGTGAAAAGTAATTCTGGTTAGTTAAGCTGTCCTGAAGCTTTTGTGTATCCGTGTGCCACCTGGCCAGAAATGAGGCAACTCTGTTTTTAGTTGGAACGATGCTGATTTTAGCAAATTAATTCAGAAATTATACAAAAATTCTTGCTTTATACATCCTTACACTTTAATTATAAATGAGTTTGAGCAAAGGAAAACAAATTAAAGTAATCAATCATATGCTATAATGTTTCTCTTTAATTGTATATGTATTATTGTTCTTAATATTTACGAGTCATCCGCTCGTGTGTGCAGATGGTAGAGTATGAGGAAGGCAGCGCGGATGATGAGTCTCTCAGAGAGATGGTGGAACATGCTGTGCAGAGGCTCTACGATGCCATGAATCCTGTGATGTGAGCATGAGGCAACTCTTCTTCCCATCATCCTCTGCTTTCTCCTCCCAGCCTGAAAGAGTGTCGAATATATAAAGCAAGGACAACACACATGCTGTTTAAATGGACATGTATCAATGGCTACTTTTCTCTTTTATTTTTATATGTTCAAGATAAGAAAATGTGATTTGTATGGATGGATATCATCCACTGATTAAAAACCATCTCTAGATCACATTGTGTTTTAATATTATACATACACAAACTCGGCTCATATTAAGGGTAAATAAGTTTATTGTAGGAAACAACACTCTTCACAGGGAGAGATGACAGACACTTGATAAAGTTTTAATACTCCTGTCAGCACAGTTGTTTACTTAATATTAAAAGCAGTTCACTCATAGAAAGGTTACCCAAATATTTTCCCAAGTCAAGTAATCAGGATATACTGACAGTCAAATCATATACACATAAAAAACTAGAATGAAAAGCAGCAGTTTATTTTAATGCAAAAACGTTCACTTAAATGCCAGATCTTTGGGTCTGCTATTTACACATCGGATATTTCTAACCGAGGAGTTTGCATAATACTTCTAGTGCATAAAATATTTTAACCACAAAAAGAAAACTATACCCAAAGGTGTTTTGGATTCAACTTTTTGCTGATATATATATGAGGAAAAAAAATTTGCATTCCATTTTTCAGTACAAAATGTTTTTTTAGATAAATTACAGTTCACTCCGAGAATTTTGCATGGAGGCACAAAATGTCATAAGTCAACTTAAACAGAAGCTTATGCAGAAGTGTTTTCTATTTTTAAACTAAAAAATATGTTAACAGTACCAAACATTTTCCATGAAAATTAAAATACAGAAACACATTAAGCATGTTTGCTTCCTGATGGATAAAAGTGAGCTTAAGTTTTAAAACCTGTGGTCATACTGTAGGGTTTAAAAAAAAATCGAGATGCAACAGGAATCTGAATCCCTAAACTGTACATTTAGAGATTTCAACCCCTATGTTACAGCACCACAAGTACTGTTTTCAGTATTGCAAATTATGATGTTTTTAATCTTGGTATTTGTTGATAATGATATTTTAAACCCTAAGACCATTTATATGCCCACTGTACACACAGTGCATGTAGCACCGACACACAGGCAACAATGACACGTCAACCAAATAAACTAGTGATAATTACTGAATCACAATGGAAAAAAAGACAAGATGACATTTAAAGTACTGGTAAAAAAAAAAAAAATAGATCGTCAAATACCTGTGAGGTTACTGACACTATGGAAATTAACTGTTACACATGCCTCTTTATTAAATGTTCACTCATAAAATCTAATATAATTACATATCTGAGTGCTTCGCATGCTTCAACACTGCTCAGTAATCAGCTGATGAGGTGAGCCTGAAGTGCTCCCTAATCCCACAAGAACACTGTACACTCATTGCCAGTATATCTTTGTTCACCATGTGCTGTAAAGCTGAAATGTAACAGTATACACATAAAGATGGACAATATTATAGTAGCAAACTTGCATACAAAAGTATATAAAAAAATATACAGTATAGTAGCAGGAGGTGAAGACAACAGAACCTGTGATATAATCTTGAAGACATTTCTCCACTTATCCAATCATTTCCATCAATTCAGACGTGATGAAATTCCTCGTCATCAAGAAAACACCACAGTTCAAGCAAAACATCTGGACCTACTCACGTTAGGCGGTTAATGACCTGGACGACGAAACCCTTGATGGACAGATATAGATGACAGTGCACGCCTTTCTAAATATAGGAAACCTGTCTGGAACCTCACACCTAAACAGGCATGTAAACAAATGATTATTTTCCTCATTCCCTTTTTAACAATAAAGCTGTTAAAATCCTTAATACTAAAGCTGGTCAAGTGTGCATAGATTTGGTACAGTCCAGTTCCAGTGTGGTTAGTGGGGGAAAAACAAGGCTGAAAAGGCTTTGGTATTATTTGTATGAGCCCTTTGTGGTTAAACGAAGGAAAAATGCTGTTTCAGTTTGGTTTGGTATGTTAAAGGTTAACAAATATGAAACTATATATATATTTTTGAAAAAAAAAGTGTGGAAATAAGGAAGGTGCCTAATGATTTATAGTGTCTTTTTCTGTACCATTTTTCATATCCCTTTTCATATATTTATACACTCACCATCCACTTTAAGAAGAACATTCATGGAATTATCCAATCAGCCAATCATGAGGCAGCAATGCAATGCATAAAATCATGTGAATGCAGGTTAAGAGCTTCAGTTAATGTTCACATTGAACACCAGAATGGGGAAACTGAGATACTGACCACAGCATGGTTGTTGGTGCCAGTTGGGCTGGTTTGAATATTTCAGAAACTGCTGATCACCTGCGATTATAATGTACTACAGGCATTAAAATTTTAATGCACTACTGGGATTTCGACGCACTATGGAATTTGCACTGAATGGTGCGAAAAAAACATCCAGTAAGTTCTGCGGGTGGAAATGCCTTGTTGATAAGAGAGGTCAGATGAGAATAGCCAGACTTTTCGTGCTGACAGGAATGGTAACTGAAATAACCACTCTTTACAAACATGGTGAGCAGAAAAGCATCTCAGAATGCACAACAGGTCAAACCTTGAGGCGGATGAGCAGAGGGATAAACTCCTGTCAGCCAAGAACAGGAATCTGAGGCTACACTGGGCACAGGCTCACCGAAACTGGGCAGTTGAAAAAAAAAAACCCAAAAAAACATTGCCTGGTATGAGTAATCTCAATTTCTACTGTGACAGATTGTACAGCTAGAATGTTGTGGGTTCTGAGATGCTTTTCTGCTTGTGTTAACATAGCCTTCCTGTCAGCTCAAACCAGTCTGGCCATTCTCCTCGGAGCTCTCTCTCATCAACAAAGCGTTTCTGCCCACAGAACCACCTCTCACTGGATGTTTTTGATTTTCGCACCATTCTGTGTAAACTTGAGAGACTGTGCGTGAAAACCCCAGGAGATCAGCAGTTTCTGAAATACACAAAGCAACCTGTCTGGTATAACCACAACATGGTCAAAATCACTAAGATCACATTTTTTCCCCATTTGATGCTTCATGTGTTTCAACTTTAATTGAAGCTCTTGACCTGTATTTGGTTTTTATGCATCGTGCTGCTGCCACATGTTTGGCTGATTGGATAATTGCATAAATGAGCAAGTGTACAGGTTTTCACTAATAAAGTGGCCAATGAGTGTGTACTTGAAAGCCATTTTTTGAATTCTCTTTTACATAATATTTAATTCTGTAGTAATAAAGTCAAACGTATCCAATAACTTTCATTTTCCTTTAAAAATGTTTTTGTTACTGTAGACTGTTGAAACACAAAATGTAAGTGACTTGAAGTGTACCTTTGAAATTCATAAAGCAAAGTCACTACATTAGTCTTTAGCTAAATGTGCCCCCTGTAGTCACTGCAGCTTCAGTGCTAAATTGAGCATTACGTAAACATAAGCAACACACTTTGTTCACACTACAGGGAATTGAAGTGCTCCTAAACCATACAGCCTTTCTGTATTTCTGAATACAGAGTTACATAAGCTCCAGCCCACACTTTACTTATGCAAGCTTTGCTTATTCGGCTTCTCCTCTGGAGTTCATGCAGTCAATCTCACTCCTTGTCACACACTTTCTGTTATAAAGGTCAGTTTACACACACACACACACACACACACACAGACATTCAGCACTCTGTCTCCTTCCTGATGCTGTGCCCGTGTGTCTTCATCTTGAATGATCTCTCCAGATCATTCTCTACAGCATCAGTCAGATCCGCAAAGGAGCGAGCTGCACTGGTGTGAGTGGTGAAGTCTTCCCCCAGGACCTGCTCATCTAGGCGCGAGTCGTTACTGGGGTCTTCCTGGATGGTGTCCATGCGTGGAGGCTCTGTGCTAGCCAGCATGCCTGAGGCTGGAGTCGTTAAGCTGCCTGCAGTCAGAGGGGCGGGAGGGGTGCTGCTCTGGAAGCGTGGGACGGCAGAGTGAGCCGAGGAAGAGTGAGGCTTGAAGATGCGCACTGAGGCTGAATCGAGACTGCTCAGCAACTCTGCATTCTGAACATAGACATGCATGTACTGTAATCAGACATCTGCTGCCATTACAACGTCCATTAATCTGAAATTTACTCATTTGCACATTCTGAAAGGACATGTACCCTTAACTCGGCTCTCAATTTACATGCAATATAAAAAAAATTACGCACAAGGAGCAGCATTAATGTCAACATTACCATAACAAGAAGTGTATAAATCTTGTCAGAGCTTAACAAGAAGCAAATGTTAGTTCAGCAATTCAGCTGAGTTTTCAATCACTAGTGTTTTTACGTCTAAACATACGTCAGTCTCAGCGAAACATCTATTAAGTGTACTTACTAAACAGGCAGGTTTGAAAACCCCTGATTGGATTCAATATCATAATTTAATATTTATTTACACCTTCATTTTTTTAGTTTTTAAGGACCTGCAGAACATGACAGTGCATGCTGTTATTAGAAAATAATCAACAATGTGGCGGTGAGATGCGGCCTGACACAAAGCAGCGATGTCACCGCTCCAAAGTTGATTCTTCTATTATACTAGCATGTCTCAGAGTGTTTTATTCTTCTTATACCACAGCGATTTGTCAATGCTAACAATTTTTTCTTTATTAAAGAATGACATTGTACATTTTGTCAGTGTATAGTTAAGTTTAATGTAGTGGAACGACAGTGAAACAAGTCAGTTCTTGTTATCACTTAAGTTGTAACAGATATAAACAGTCCTTCCACCACCAGCCTCATTTTTCTCTCTCGAAGTTACTAAGACAAAAAAAAAATGCAGCTTGTCATGTTACCTAGAAACTGGAGAGTGCAAAGTCTTCGCTTCCATTTTGGAAAAAGTTACAGCTTTATCTCTGACTGTTAGTGCTGACACTGGAGACTCCTTCCATAAATACTAAATAAATGTTTGTTCACAGAAAGCCGTATCAGTGATTACACATTTAAAAAAAACAATTAAGTGAAGTATCTGCCGTACAAGTCCCTGTTTAAGTTGTTACTATAGAAATGGTAACGTATTAGAATGAGCACATTAATATAAACCTGTGATTTGAATCATAGCCAGAACTACTGTCAGAGCTGCTGTTACAGAAAAGTAAACACCACATTCTGCCCAATCAGAACACAGCACTCACCAGTGCTGAGGTATAACCTGTATGCTATTAACTGTTTCCTCATATGCCCAGTGTTTTCACAGGTGACTCAAAACTATATTATCCACCACTTTCATTCGAATAGAAATTTTATCCGACTTGGCCTCAGTTTTAGACTATTATACTGCATGTCCACGTATATCATAGTGTCTATCACTTACGCTGGGGTAAAAGAGTGATCTTGTGTTCAGTTCATACTGCTGGTCGAGCTTCTTGTCCTTTAGATGAGATAGGGAAAAAAATTGAAGCATTACAAATGAGATCCAATTCCCAAAAGAGATATATTATTTAAAAAATAGTCCCGGATATGCAGTAAGGAACACTTTTGCAACCTACCACACAGTGGACAAGAATACTGAGAGGGATCCAGAAGAGCAGGGAAAAGACCACCACAGAGCCCACAATGTTATCAGCCAAGAATTTCCCTGAGGAAAAGAGAAAGTACAACTCACACCTCTGCTCTTCATACAGTGCATTACCTGAATAACATGTGACATATGCTACTCAAGACTCACCAAATGTGTTGATGTTCAGCTTTTCAATGAAATCCCACAACCTCTCAATGACATCCTGCACCTGCTTCATGCATTTACCCTGCAATAAAAAAAATAAAAAAAAACAGTTGTATACTGTAGTTTTATTTCCCAACTTGCACAATAAAGTTTCATTCCTTAAAAGTAATCCCAACTTTTTGTTTTAATGGTTTGTATCACAAAAGAATTCCCTGTGAGGTTGCATTTTATTGCTATTTCTACCATCAGATGAGCCATCATCCTTCATACTTAGTTACCAAGTGGGCCGAGCTGGAACATATGGATGGAGCTAAAAATACTGCAGACCGATCACAGCCGCACCTGATTAATGTTTCTGGCTGGAACTGTTTCTCTAGTGGCACAAGAATCTTCAGTAGTAGGCTACTGTAGTGTCTTATTTTACTCTTTTTTGGGTCAGTGTTTAGTAGTTCACTCGGTGGGAGAGAACCATGGCAGTGCCATGCAAACAAGATTGCCTGGTTTCATTTCAAACTCTTTTCCTGCTCATGCATATCACTAATCACTCGATAACCTCCAGAGAAACTCCTCCTACTTTCACAGGTAGAGTTATGTGAAGGGAAAAACACACACACACACACACACAAGGACAGTATATGGATTATACTGGGTTTGTATTTGTTGCCAAATGTACAATGTATGGACATATTGCTGTAAACAATGGGTTAAAATAAAAAAAAAAAACAAAGCAATTTTAATCCAAGCACCTCTTCCTTACTGGATGTAGTTACATACTACAAGAATGATGCTGTGATCACTGTGCAGTCATCAATGTGATTGTTGTATCTTGAGTTAACTAGAAAAATTAACTAGAACCAAAATTTTCTGTTGGTTACTGCTCGGGCTGGTTCATGCTTTTGAAAATGCATTGGAAAAGTCACCCATAGTGTTCAGCCGTGTTAGACTCCTCTCTGCACTGGTGTCATTGTCAATAAGCTTTTCTCTTAGGTAAAGGCACAGATCTGGAGGGATCATGGGCCTAGAGTGTTTTAAATTGAATTGAAGTCACTTCAAAACAGATAGGTTTGAAGTGTTTGTATTTTTTGGGAAGTGTGTGTGTGTGTGTGTGTGTGTGAGACAGAGCAGAGTCACTTACCTTTCCATCACAGAAGCCCACAGTGCAGGGTTTGCCCTTTCTCAGGTACAGGAAGTTTCCTCTCTCATCCTGGTATGGAGAGCACGCACCACTCTTACTGCGGCAGCAAACCATACACGAGCGATCCGTCTCTGAAAAGGAGAGACAATTAAACCCAGTTAAACCCAATGGGGTCGTTTTTAGAGCACAGTGAATGGGACGCCCTCACAACAAATCACTTCACATAATGAGACAAGCCAGGAAAACTCATCAAACATAAGTATTTAACATTAAAACAAAAATTCTCATTGGTAAATACAGTGGGATCCAAAAGTATGAGACCTCACTGATAATGATTAGAACTGGAAATAAACAGAATGTTTTGGAATTGTGAATAATGTAAAACACAAAAGGAAATGTTCAGTATCAGACAACACTGATGGATTTGATCTAAGCTGGATCGTCAGGTTTTACATAAACTTGTGGAGTCTGTTCCAGCTAGAGTGCACATTGACATTAATGCAAAAGTTGGACATAAATACTATGAAATTCTGACACTGATGTAAATATTTCTAAGATTGTACATTTCACTCCACTGTTTGCTGATAATATCACTTTTGTTTTGTATTATCAACGTGATAATATCATGCTGATAATATCATTTTGTCATTTCAGTTTGGATTAAATTAGAACCATTTTTGATACTGGTGTCAGACCTTTGGACCACACTGCATGTCCGTTTAGTGAGCACATGCTAAATGATTAAAAGAATGCAGAAAGCAGACCATTGCAGGCGCACGAAAGCAGGTTGAGGACAGCCTCACAGAATGGAATACACTCTCCATTCAGACACTGTCCATTGTCCACACAAGTGGTGTTATCAGGCAGGTTCTCTGGAGGAGGACATTCACTGCTGTTACCTATTGAGACAGAAGAGAGAATCATAAAAAAATCTTTATAAGCTCTTCATTATTTACACTGGCTCTGTAGAAAATGCATTAATAGTGTTGTGAAGTGACTTGTGGCCAAGAATGGTGACCCATACTCAGAATTTGTGCTCTGCATTTAACCCATCCAAGTGCACACACACAGTAGTGAACACACACCCGGGGCAGTGGGCAGTATTTTTTTGCCCGGGGAGCAGTTGGGGGTTCAGTGCCTTGCTCAAGGGTCTCACCTCAGTCATGGTATTGAGGGTGGAAGAGAGCGCTGGTCATTCACTCCCCCCACCTACAACCCCTGCCGGACCTGAGACTCAAACCCACAACCTTCGGGTTCACCTTCAGGTTACAAGTCCGACTCTCTAACCATTAGGCCACGACTGCCCACGACTGCGTATTGTTTTTATTGCCTCTAGCGTATAATATCACAAGCATGCCATTCACATGTTGTTTTCTTGCATACAGTGATAACAATAATAAAAACATTACTTATATAGCACTATTCATACACTTAAATTGCAGCTTATAGTGTTTTACAGTGTGGAGGAAAAAACAGAAATAACATCAAAAAACAGGCATAAAAATAATAATAATGAAAAAAAACATTGATGGAAGAAAATAATAACAATATACAATATATAAATAAAAAAATAAATATAAAACAAAAGTGTGCAATTTTTTTTCATTATTATTAAAATGCAATAAAAGGGCTCCCAAGAGTCGCAACAGAAAAATATTCACCCTATCGCTTCAGTTCGAATCCCGAGAATGCCGCAGACATCCGTGTCTGGGAGCCAAGGGAGTAAAACTGACCATGGGAGGAATGGCATGCTCTCTCTCCCCTGTCAATCACAGCAACACTAGCCAATCGTGGGAAACTGTGAGCTCATTTATGTGGAAGACGGCAAATAGCACTTTCCGAGTGTGTTACGCAGTCCTGTGAGCAGCAGTTCGGAAACATATGTGGTTGGCTGGCTTTAGGTGTCTCAAAGAAAGCATGTGTTAGCCTTCACTCTCCCCAGCTGGTGTGGTATGACAGGGGAGAGCTGGCTCGGGGGTGGGAATTGGCAGATGACCAAATTAAGGAAAAAAAATAGGGAAATGATATATGTCCAGATTATATATTATAATCTGAAATAAATCTGTAACTAGTGCATTACATAGTGAATATTTTGCGTTTCATATATGTACATGGCATTAAAATGTACCCAGATCTAACAGGCTTTTTACATACTCAGCTCCTGCTCCTGTGATTAGACTTTAGATTGGATTTTGGCTCACCTGTGCAGTAGGACATGCCCTTACAGGTGGCATTGATGGGCTCCTGGCACGGCTTCCCGACCTTCTCATACATACAGTTCTTGCAGCAGGCGCTGTTTCTATCACTGCCAACAAAACAAGAACATCAACAGACAATGAATTTATGTGTTTCAAAGGGTACAATTCTCAAACAACAGTAGATATCGTCCATAACATGTACCATCATGAGTACGTTGCATAGATTCTACAGCCACATGAGGGCGCTCTACCTGCACTGCTTTGTAGGGCGTAGCTTGCAGTCGGAGGTACAGCAGAGGTCAGTTTGGAGGTGGACCAGACCGGGGTCACACTCTTCTCCCTCCTCCACCCGTGAGTTCCCACACACCTTACTGTTTCTCTCCTTAAAACATGACGGGCCCTTGTGTCTCAGGCTTTTCACGATGGACATCTTACTGCAGTTGGAAAACAGCTGTAAACAAACACAACAATAACTCATAGGACAACGACAAATCATAAGTCAAAGTGACGGACGATGAAATCATTTCTTTCCTTTGTTTAAACCTTTAGAAATTAATTGAGGAATTAACTGCTCATCTGTTTGCTTTATATGTTTCTTCATAAATGGGCTAAACGCAATGCATGTGCTGAGGAGCTAAGTGAAAGAGAAGGAAGTTAAAAAAAAAACCCAAAGCAAAACATGATTTGCAGACACAATTTTAGTTACTGCATAACAGTTCAGGCATTTCCGCCAGTTCTAAGGAATTTTGCCGCAGTGCATTCGGCTATGAACTATGTTAAAATTGCACCACTGAATTCTCAAATGTGAAGGTATTGATTAATTTTCCATAACTGCAGTTTGGACAGCAATGCTGGCTGCAAGACAAACCACAGGCTTATATTAATATGTTACAGCTAGTTCACAGGGACTTGTATGGTGGACACTCCGCATAAAAAGATTTGTACGTTGCACATTTCAGAATTAGTATTTATCATGTTGGTACAGTGTTTGAAAGTAACTGCCCTTTGACTTGCCCTTTGATTATATATGAGTGTCAGCACATACTCTTCAGATGTAGAGCTTGGGGATCAGGTCAGAGATGTATTCCTTTAAGTAATACATTCACATACCACTAGGATCATTGTAATGCTTTTAAATATCAATGTACAAAGGGTGCCTGAGGTTTGAACAACAGCCCTAACAATGTTACAGTGACTCCAAATTAAAGATGTAGTACCCTATTATTGGAATGGTCTCCGCTCACAGCAATGGGGTACATGACGTATTTTCCCCCATGGTCCTCGCTGGGGGCGCAGTATGGCACATCATCTCTGTCATGAACAGCCCCGAAGTTGTGCCCGAGCTCATGGGTCGTCACCAAATCGGCCTCCTGTTGATGTCAGCCAGGAGAGAATTATTTATCATCAACTTAGTCCTGTGAACTGGATAAGCAAAGAGATCTGATGTTTTAACGCACCTTAGTCAGAATAGTCTTCCCATAGTTCTTAGTGCTGGTTAAGCCTGTGTTCAGGTATATGGTGCGGTGGTCATTTCCTGACTGAGGTGACTCTTAAAAACAAAAACATAAATTACAAAAAAAAGTGAACATATTATGCCAAAACAGCAGTATTTGATCATTTCAGTTTTTGTGCAGCTTTGTTAAAGGGAACTGAAACTTTTTTTTAGCACTTCAAATGTAATCACATTTAAGCTGAATCCATGTCACATGGCTCTCCACGTTTTCTTGATTTCCTGTGAGCATGCACTTGAGTGACCCTTTGTGACACTGGCCCTTATTTAACAAATATACCAGCAGCAATTATAAATGTGCGTACATAAACTCCACTGACAGTTTTCTTATTCATCAAATTCGTCTCTTAACACTAAACCTCACGCCTCATTGGAGTATGCGTAAATTTGAGCATGAATTTTTAACAACCTGAAAAATAGCAATAATAGCAATAAAACTAGAAAATAACATGAATAATCACATTTGCACACAAGGGAGCCTCGTACTAAGATATAGTGTCAATGTGTCTGAGGAACAGGTGTGGATCTTTATTAGCTTATTCTTCCTTCAGTTGTGTAATAGGTGCGTTCACGTACAAGAGGAGCCACGAAGAACTATCCTGGATGCAGTGTTTTGGGCAGATGGGCTGTAAACACTAAAACATGGCAGATTGGATTTTATTTCATTTTGGTAGTCTGATAAGGTAGTCTGTGATCACCTATATATATCTACCATGTGATTTACATTGCTACATAATTTAGCTTCACTGCCTTCTCAGTGTGTGCATATACACTATGAGATTACGTTAAGTAAAACTTTTACTCACCTTTGGAACACACTCCTCCAGGAGCCTCTTCTTTGGCAGGGGCGACGTAGGCAAGGCCTAGTGTGCCCTCATCAAAGTCCTGATAGGTGAACAAGTGAGCCAAACACACTTTGGAGGCATTCTCTGCGATGTCAATGCTGAATTGCTGCAGGAAAGAGAAGGTTTATACTTTTAAAAGTATATTATCGAACCAATTGTTCTGACAGGGATGTTTAAGGACTTTGCTCTGTAGCCTTTTCCATTCAAGTGCTGTTTAATAATGTTGTCCCGAGAACTTCAGGAATATATAATAAGTGTTATTTCTGCATATAAATACGTACTTGTTCAAATTTACAAGTACAAATTCAAAAGAAATTGTGTGGGTAAATTTGATGTGGATATATATACTGGAAGTACATACTTTCGTATTGTACTTAAACTGCCAATTATATAGGATGCCTTTGTGTGCTGTAGCATTACAATTTCCCTTCACTTGAACTACAGGTCCAAACCTGTTCCAGCATGACAGTGCTTCTGTGCACAAAGTGAGGTCCATGAAGACATGGTTTGTCAAGGTTGAATGACCTGCAAAGGGCCCTGAACTCAACCCCACTGAACACCCCAGACCTCCTCACCCAACATCAGTGCCTGACCTCAGTATTGCTCGTGTGGCTGAATGAGTAAAACCGTGCTTCAAAATCTAGTGGAAAGACTTCCCAGAAGAGTTTAGGATATTCCAACAGCAAAGGGGGACTATATCTGGAATGGGATGTTCATATGGGTGTGAGGGTCAGGTGTCGACAAACCTTTGGCCATATAGTGCATATTAAATAACAAAAGCAAAAGTGTTTGTATACTTATTTTCCATCATTGTATCTATTCACACGTTTCTAAGGCTGATCCATATCCTCTACTAATACTAATACTAATACTAATAGGAGGAAGAATGTTATATGTCATACACCATGACGATGTGAAACTACTGTGTACATTCAATGTGACACCACAAATTTATTGGGAGAACCTCTCTCTCACCTCCAGAAGTCTTTTCACATCCCACACATCTTTGTTCTTCACTGGACTCCCCTTCATGTTGTAGTGATTTTGTCCTGGTTCCACTTTAGTGGGTGATTTGTTGATCATAATCTGACAACACCAAATGTCAACATGGATCATACTTATGGCATGATCATAAAGCTCTTCAAAAGCACTGATGTCACACATTAACACAAACCTGCTGGATCTGAACACCGTAGCCCTTAAACTCCTCGTCCCAAGATGTGTTTCTGTAGATGTCATCCACCCGGTCGATCAGCTCAATCTGCAGGCACAACAGCACATCAGCCAACACACTGAATACTCCAGATATACAGAACGTTCAGTCCAAATGGACACCCACTTGCTTTAGTCCATTGGTGCATCTGTATAGCAGCTTCAAAGGATATTCTCCATTATACCACAGCACTGCTGAATTCTCGAATCTGATTGGCTAAAAGGAACTGATTACTGTTCTTTAATAGTAGCTCTCATAGTAGAGCTGTATTTAACATCACGGGTTTATATTCTACTCACTCCCATGCTAACACTAAATGGATTAAAAATGTATTGTTATTTAAAAATGTATAATAATAATAATTGTTAATATTGTGAATGGTTAATATGGCAAAGCTTTCTATAAGAAGACGTTTATTCAACGTTTATGGAAGGAGTCTCCAGTGTCGCTGCTTTGTAACAGTCACAGGTAAATTTGTTCCGTTTTGTGTTACACAGTGGAAAAGTCTAAGGACAGATTAATTTTTTTTTTTCATGCAAAGGGAGGGAACAGCTGTTTATAGATGCTATACCGTGACTAATTATATATAACTATGTATAACGGAGCTAATTTGTTTCAGGGTGTTCCACAACATGAAATGTAACTAAAAACAATTAAAAAGCACAATGTGTTGTTCTTACATTAATAATAAATGTGATTGCTGGTAAATTGATGTGGTATAAGAGGAATAAAAGAATTTGTGGCATGCTGTTATGGGAAAACAATTAACTCTGAGGTGGTAATAGTAACTCTACTCTATTTTTTCCCTATAACCCTATAACAGCAGGCCAAGTCAAGTTCCATGAAGTGAAATATTCAGTGAAATATTCCATCAGTAGGTGGTTGCTGGGACCACTGACAGGTTTTGTGCAGTCTAATTTGTTGTCATATTTTGCCCCAGATTTGCCTCTTTACACATATTTTTTAAATCAAATTTTGATTTTTTAAAAATCAAAATTGTTCATCAAAACCTCAGTCAACACTAGCAGTCAAAATGTATTATCTTGTAGTTTGTGGCTTTTCATTAATCGATTTTCAAGAATACTCAGCATTTTCAGCCTAAACTCTAAATACCACATTTGTAGTGTATGTGTGATTACCACAGTCATGAATTCTAACACACTTCCTTGTACTAAGAACTGGACAGAAAACTGGTTTACTCTGGCCTGAACTGGCAGTGAACTCACAGAGAGATCAGAGGTGCACATGAAAAAAATATTACAACTGAGTTTTAAGATATGTTCTGTTTTTCATTGGTCTACAATTTAAAATAGTCCTGTAGCCTTAGATGCTGGCTCCAAACTCCATGAACAGGCTGTTCTCACCAGGTAGTTGATGGTGGTACTCTCCTCCTTGCGGCCCATGTGTCTGAAGAAGCGATAATCCGCCACCAGCAACAGAGGACATGTGTTCTTCCTGTGATCGACTGCCTGCCTCCGCACTCTCAGGTGATCTAGCAAAAGTGTGTGAGGAATTTATAAAGCAAATAGCAACCTCTAAACACAGGGGAGGAAAAATCACTTTTAAATTGCTACTTAAATCGATATTAAACTCAATGTTAAAAATGTTACATCCTTAATGCTAAAATTTCCCCAATATATATATTCATCCATTAGGTAATCAAAATTGAAAGCAGAATAATTATTTGTTAAATGTCTTATTATACCACAGTGTTGTTGGATTATATAAATATATATATATATATATTAATGCACTTGTTCTAATACTTTATCATTTCTATAGTAACAACTAACACAGAAACTTGTCTAGTAGACACACTTAGACATATTTTTTAAAAAAGTATGGGCTTATGGATTTGGTGAAGTTTTCTGCGAGAAGATGTCTATTCAGCGATTATAACCTCTAACTTTAAACAGAAAACTTAAAGTTGCAGTGTCTCCAGGATGGAGGACTTTTCTCCATAACATGACAAGAGAGAGAGAAAAAAGAGGCTGATAAGGGAAGGACTGTTTATAGCTGCTATAACGTAAGTGATAATAGAACCTGTTTGGTGGACGTTCCACAACGTGAAATGCAACTATATGCATAAACAGTATGACGGGTCATTCTTTAATGAATATAAAATTGTTGGCTTTGGCATGTTGTGGTTGAAGAGGAAAATATACTGAAAATACACTGCTGTTATAGGAAAATAATCAACTTCAGCCCCCCCTAAATCACACCCCCCCCCCCCAAATTAAAAAAAAAAAAAAAAAATTCCTACAACAGCATTATGATTTTTCATTACACAATGCCATACAAGCTACTAAAAATCTCATGCCCCTAAATTTAAATTAAACATGCATTATTTGGAAATGCCTCTTGGAAATGCCTCTAGCTGGTCAGCTAACTAGATCAGAGTTAGATCACCTTTTTTTAGTCTTAATTTGCACGGTCGTTTTCTCATTCCCACTTATTTAACAGAAGATAAATCAAAATAATGTCAAAATATACCATAAAAACTACAACTATGTTCATCACTAAGATTAGCTAAGGTGGATAGCTAGTTTAGTAAGTTCTGTGGTTAAAAGCTTCTGGATACGAGGTCACCCGATAATCTCAGACAAAAACTGTTAATAAATTTGACCCAAACATCATCCTACACGTAATGTGAATCAGACATGCATGAGGGGTTACACAGTCAAAATCAGGTTTTTTTTTATTTTAGATAGTTGTTTTGTATCCCACAAACACTGACAGCTTTAACGTTAGCAGGTTATAAAAATAGACAGAACCCGTGCTTTAGCTTCATTCCCTGAAGTGGTGATAGTGGCTGTGAATAAACTGCCTTTGTAAGAAAAAGGCATTTACTGCAGTGTGTGCGGTTTAGTGGCTCGCTCTGTGAAGGAATCAGTAAAAGATGTACTCACATAGATCATATGGATAACTACGATGGGAGATTGATCAAAATCCACCCAAAAGACAACATTTTTATTTTGAACTTATGTTTAGCTATTTGCTGCAATAATGCTATTTAATTGTCAAATGAAAGAAAAATCACAGATAATTAAATACCCAAACTGCAGGACTCCAGCACCCACTAGTTCCACTCAGCCCTAAAAAAAGCAAATCACCTCATCTGTACTGAAGAACAGTAAACACTATTCCTCTTCTAAACCCGCACTCCCTCTGTGCAGTCCCCCCCCCAACCCCATCCACAGATCATTAGTTCCCTGTGCTGTTACTAGCAGCTCTAATTAGGCCTCCATAAATAATGAAGTATCGCAATGAGGAAAGATTCCTGCTGAGCATTTACATACACAGACCACAGAGCTGAATGCTGTGTTTGAGGCCCTGTGAAGCAGCCAGGTTGTTATTTCAGGAATTCAATCCGTACACATGACACATAAAGTCAGATATTGTCAAGATACAATAAAAACACCTACATATATAGCTCCAAGCAGTCTGGAGTTATCAGAGCAAATTAAAAACATAACTGGGTGTTGAGCATTCATTTCTGTTTTCCTGCACTGCTTTAGAAATAAGAATAATGTGAAATGATTAAGTTTGAATTACAGGCTGTAATACAGCTCACGGGCTGTTTAGATTATGGCCATGAACTGTATACTATAGCAGGAATATTATATTTTGTAATATATATTACAGAAATAGAGCTCAAGGAACCATACCGCATTTGTCTGGTGTAACTCTAAGTAACATGGGAGCGTATTAAATGCAGCACTGCTGTGGTCTGATGTAAAATGGGCTTAAGAGAATCTCCAAATTAGATAAAAAATATAGGCTAATAAAATGTAAGTATGTTTAAGAAACGTACAGTTTTATTTAATAATTTAAAATAGTTTATCTACACAGAACTCCATAATAACAGATGGGGTCACCTGCATCTCAGGCAAGCCCAGGGCTGAGAGCCTACACGTTAAAGGTCATGATAAAATTATGCTATTTCCTTATGATTTTCTTTGTCTATAATATTTTCACCTTCTGTGATTCTGTGATCCGTCTGTGGCAGCATACTGCAGGCCCATTTCATGTTCAAATGCATTTCAATACAAAGATGTCAATGAATTTAAATTCAAATGCAGTTAATGAGGAATTTGACAGCACTAAATTCCTACTTGAACTCTAAATCGCTCACCTTCCTCTTCTTGTTTTTCCTCTGCTGCCGTGGCTGTGCGCACATGCTCAGGCAGGAGCTGACTGGCCTCAGCCGTGATGTAGCCACACACTTTAGGAGCGGCGAGACGGCTCACGTTCCGGATGTCCTCCGAGCGATACACCAGCAAGCGGCCATCCGGGGGGCCTTGAGTGAGCCTCCACAGGGGCTACACACAGCAGACAAAACATACATAAGATAATCACGCATGGCACAACATAATAGACATCAGCACCTGCATCACCGGGGTCATTCTACATTCAGTTATAAGTTATGTTATTAACGTTAGAATAAAGCAAAGTGAATTTTGGGGCTCAGCTGTGCCATGCAGAGAACATTTTAAGCAATTTCCCCCTGGGATTAATAAAGTTCTTTGAATCTTGAAGAACAGATAGGAAGAAAGCAATGGCGATGAGTAGGTGATGTGTGTGTGTGTGTGTGTGTGTGTGAAACCAACCTCTACGTTGTACTCAGCCTCATCGGTCAGAATGTGAGCAGTGAAGTCGTTGTCATCAACATGTGCCTGTACGCGTGAGTTCTCCTCCCCTGCATGTGGAGGGTGTAAAGTTAATACCAGAACCTAGAAGGCCTGACACAAAAAACCTACTACCCACAACATGCAACACCTAGGCTCTTTAAATTCCCAGCTATGAATTATTATTAATTACTATGAATTATTCAGTAGCTACTGTAAGAAGAATTATGTCTCTAACAACATTTACTGCATTTGCGTATAATATTCATTTAGGCTGTGAGAATTATACAGATTCTAGTAGAAACATGAAGAACAATACAGAACGTGTATATGACAAAAAGAGTTTTCAAAACAGAAACTGAATGTAAAACAGGATTTAATTGAATGTAAAAAAAAAAAAGATGAGTCTCAAAAATATCCCACAGAAGTTTTAAACAGTTTAGCTCAAATAGCATATCTTTGATCCATATTCAAATTTTTGTCCTATTCTCTCTCTCTCTCTCTCAAACACACACACACACACACACACACCACAAATCAAAAAAATACATGTAAACTCTTCCAGCTGTACTATACTCCTATGTCAAATTAAACACCACACAAGCACATCACATTAGCACATATGAATGACAGAGAATCACTTGAATTATTCATGCTTCGTGACTGACCGATGACGTGGCCTGTGAAGAAGTTCTGTCTGTGGACCTCAAAGTTCTGGTGTGTGCCGTCTTTCTCCACCACCACAGCGCTGAAGTCTTCAGTGAACAGTTCAGTGTTGGAGCTCAGGTAGAGCCTGAAATGCCTGGAAAGCCAAGCACACACACAGAAAGAGGAGCAAGTTAAAAAAAAAAATGATTATAGGAATTGCTCATTCAGCATTTTGGGGGAAAAGAATTGCTGCTTTATTCCCAACAATGCAGTGTTGTGTACACAAAATCAAGTCATTTTTACGGCATGCAATTCACGGCACACCATAAAATTCAGCAAGGCTCTCCCCATAACAAGCCTAGATCCTGGGTACAGACTGACATATCCAGGCTATATTGCTCTACACTTGTAAGCATGGTCTCATTAGTTATTAAGTTATACTACACTAATAACCATGTTACTATGATTATTTTTTAAAAAAGGCCAAAAACTGTCGCTTCCACTAATAGCAGCTTCTTATTGGAAAACGTCACTACATTGTGCACCTGGCGAATGGAAAGCAACATAAACCCAGCTAGCTTTTAATCCAAGCAGAACACAACATTTACACCACCAGATTCAAGCGTAGGGTGCGTAGGGTCAAATCTGTTCAATCAGTACGCTGACACGCCAGGAAAACCTGGAGGAAAGGACACAGGGAGAACAAGCAAAACTCTGCACGGACAGTAACGCAAGCTCAGGATTAAACCCACCCAAGGAATAATCAACGAAATGAACGAAGATATAACATCAGCACATATCTGCAATCTACGATACACATCCAGGAGATACGTTCAAATGAGAACCAGACTCACCTGTGTAAGGCTGTGAAAGTGAGCAGTCTCTCTGCATGTGTGTGGCTCTGCACATCTCGCTTACGCACGGAGTGCTGCTGCAGACTGGACAGCTTCAGAACATCAAAGTCTGACAGCAAGGACCTCAAGTGATCTGAGAGAAATGTACAACAGAACCTGAAATATTTAACTCTGGAGGGAACAGAAGAACTGGGGCAACATGATTTGTGCAGATCATATTTCTCAGTGCTCTGAAATTAAAGCAATAGCTCGGACTAGTCGAGACAAGGATATGTTAGACAAGCAGCCTAACACAAGTTTAGTACTTGTTAGCAACTTTATCCTTGTTTCATGGCAAAAATAAAAACAACCTCAGACAACAGACTTGGTAAACTTGGAAAACTGTCAGCTGTATGTTTTTGGCTGAATTGTTCCTTTAAGGCGCAAATTAGAAATGTGATCATGATCTGAAACAGATTTATTAATAATTTGGAAAAATCTTCACAAGAGCTCAACAGGGAACATTGAGAGAAAGTTAAAATTAAACTCAATTTATATTATGAATTAAAATATCTACAATAAATGATATAAGTTATGTAACAAAGCTATA
Source organism: Pangasius sanitwongsei (assembly GCA_037576675.1). Classification (NCBI taxonomy): domain Eukaryota; kingdom Metazoa; phylum Chordata; class Actinopteri; order Siluriformes; family Pangasiidae; genus Pangasius; species Pangasius sanitwongsei. Next base: position 9,608,558 of record CM075021.1, on the reverse strand, counting down.
TAGGTGTTTTTGTTTAGGGTGAATCAACCTGCAAAGCTTTCTGTCTGTGGAAGGATTTGAAATCTGTTCACATGAAGAAGTTAATGTGGCAGGCTATAGAAGTTCCCAAACTCACCATATTCGCCATCTGTGCCAGGTCTTTTAGAGCACTCTGCCCAGAGTAAAGCCGTGAGAAGAAAAACGACGTGTTTCATGGCGCACTGAGAGCAAACAGACCTCCTGTAAGCAACAAGCAACATCATTTATCCGACGGATTACTGATGTGGATTAACATCTGGACATGGCACAGAGTGTCTCGGCTCTCAGTGTGGACCTTCATATAAACACCAAAGTAGAAAAGAAGTTCATTTTTATATTAAACAAATCCGATTCATTTGTTAGATATTACTTTTTTTTTAACGTAATCACGACCACGCCGAAAAAGAAACTGCGAAAAGTCCCAAACACAGAGCCGACACCCGGAAGTACTTGTTAGAGAGAGCAACCTGAACTCTGTTTGTAGTCAGTCAGTGTGGACATGCTACAGGCTAGCTTCTGATTCCTCTTTCATTTCCCCACAATCGTGTGGCTTCATTTAGTCATCAGAATACATGTATGTATGTTATAATAGATGTATGTACATACATACATACACACTATGTATATACGTGTGTGTGTGTGTGTAAGAATATATATATATATATATATATATATATATATATATATATATATATATATATATATATATATATATATTTTTATTTGTATATTTTTTTCTTTTTTTCACACTCTCAGACAATGATATGTGGTAATAACTCTGGTTAGATCGATGTATATAGATAT
>CM075021.1:9588421-9605921 GCA_037576675.1 Pangasius sanitwongsei | reverse complement strand
TAAGTGAAACAATAAGGAATGAAGATGTGTAAAAAGTTTTTTTTTATTTTTCTTTTTTCCCCTTTTTTTATTTTATCTGTGGAGACAACACGCTGGAGTCTTAGTTCTCTCCATCTCCTCCTTCACCCTCATCTGCTGCATTGTCAGAGGTCCATAACTGAAAGAAAGATTTGCAGATTTCTAATATTACTCACATGTTTACCACTATTTTACTTTTTTTTTTTTTGCAAAATAGCTATATGTAAAGAAACAAAACAAAACAAACAAAAAAAAGAGCGAGAGATAGCTATTATAGTAAAACATTCAATGACAGGGCGGTGAAATGCGGCCTTTACTAGCTCACTGTATTATTTCCCAACAACAGCACACCCCATCAGGTTTTATTCCCCTTTCACCACAGTGATTTGCCAATGATTACAATGATATTTATTACAGATAGACATGCTCGAATATAATTACATGTAATCTTGTGGAAAGTCCATGAACAAAGTTGGTTCCTGTTATCATTTACATTTTAATCGATATTAAATAACAGCCCTACTGCTGACTGATATAAAGTGCTGACACTGGAGACTCCTTCCACACATTTAAAATCCAAATTATTACACATTCTTTTATCTGTGTCTTTGGAGCATCCAACATACAAGACCCTGTCCAAGTTGTTAGAACATGTGCACTAATATAAACCTGTGGGCAGTGTTGTTGTAGAGAATCGATTAACAGCTTCTGACCAATCAGAATCGAGAATTCAACAGTGCTGTGGTATAATCTCATAAACACCGGTGTTTCTGTTTTGATCAAACTGGTTGCAAAGCTGTAGCACTTTCCTTCAGCTGTGTGTAACTTACTGTGAGGTTGTCTCTAAGTAGCTGCATGATGAGTGTGCTGTCTTTGTACGAGTCTTCATTAAGCGTGTCAAGCTCAGCAATGGCTTCATCAAAGGCCTACAAGCAGAGTCAGAATTTGAGTAAATTCAGTTAATGGGTCTGAACAGAATGAGTTCCTGTGTAATGAGCCATCACTCACCTGCTTGGCCAGGGTACAAGCCTGCTCGGGAGAGTTGAGGATCTCGTAGTAGAAGACGGAGAAGTTGAGAGCCAGACCCAGGCGGATAGGGTGTGTGGGCTGCATCTCCTTCTTACTAATGTCAAACGCATCCTGATAGGCACTCTGCGAGTTGCTTATTGTGTCTAAGAGGATGGAAAGGAAAATGGTTAGGATATAAAATATTAAGTGGTAAAATTAATACTATGCATTATTTAATACTAACTAGTGTTAGGCTGTGCAGAGGATGCCAGTCTGAAATTTCTAAAAGATGATGTTTAGTAATCATATCTGATCTGGCAAAAGGTAGTATCAACTAATTTTAACAAAACCAGACATTTGTGTCATTTTATTTAAGAGATTAAAAACAACCTTACTGTTAGCAGTTAAACAACACTCAGTCAAGTTATTTGCTACTACTTGTTGAGTTGGACATCAACTAACCCGTCTATAAGCGGTTACTAGATTTTGCTAGCTATTTATATATATAAAAAAAAATTCTTCCACTGTATAAATCCTCTTATATCTAGTATGTGCATCATTCACTCATTCCTTCATTTATTTAGGATTTAATGACATTTCATTAAGCAGCAAATACTACACATACATACGTGCATAACAATCTATTCTTCATATCTTACTGCTCTCGTTTATCATCAATACAGAAAAAGAGCACTGGATGAATATGCGATTTTCTGATCTAAATCCAACCAGGAGCCAGAAGACTGTTGGTGGGAGAAGGCAGTGGATTCTCTCGAAGCTCGGCTGAGCTCAGGGTACTGATTGGTGTTACTCGCAAATAATTTATTTGATTTTGACAATCTAACATGCTCTACCATCATGATCTAATTTCTGTAATAAAATAGTGAAACGTTTTTTTTTTTTTTTGTCCCTCAATTTCAGTCTTTCAATCTTCAAATTTGAGGAAAATGTACTCAGTCATAAGAACGCTGGAGCATTACAAATTTTCAAAAGTGTAATTTTCATTGCCCTAGGTTGTGAACTCTGTGTCACTCTGCTCTAGATCAGTGACCACAGAGTGCAGCAGTGTGGTTTTCCACAACAGGAGCTGATAGATATTGTAGGGAGAGTGCCAGACAGGTTCAGAAACTGCTGACCTGCTGGCATTTTCAAGCACAACAGTCCCTTGAGTTTACACAGAATGGTGTGAAAAACAACACAACATCCTGTGAGCAGCGGTTTTCTGAGCAGAAACAACTTGCCGACGAGAGAGACGAGAAAAGAATGGCCAGACTGGTTTGAGCTCAGTGAAACTGGGCAAAACCATTACCTGGTCTTCCTCCAATCCTCAGCTGTTCAGTTTCAGTGAGCCTGTGCCCACTGTAGCCACAGATTCCTGCTCTTGGCCGACAGGAAGGAGTGGAACCCAGTGTGGTCTTCTGCTGTTGTAGCCCACCTGCCTCAAGGTTTGGCATGTTGTACTTTCTGAGCTACTTTTCTGCTCACCACAGATGTAAAGAGTGGTTATTTGAATTACTGTAGACTTTCTGTCAGCTTGAACTTCTCTGGCCATTCTCCTCTGATCTCTCTTGTCAACAAGGCGTTTTGTTTTGTTTTTTTTACCCCACACCATTCTGTGTAAACTATAGAGACTGCTGTGTGTGAAAATCCCAGCAGATGGCCATATGATTGGCTGACTGAATAATTGCATGAATCTACAGGGGTATATGTTCCTATTAAAGTGGTCAGCAAGTCTAATCCAATCCTTTTATCTTTAAAATAAATGGTGACTATTCATTTTTGCTTAGTTCCACCCTGTTATTGATCAGTTTAGGGATTAAAAATAAGAACCTAAAATTACTAAATTACATTTAGTTACAAATTTGTATTAAAGAAAAGCAAAACACACTTACCCTTCTTATCATCCCCGGAGGCAACCTCTGCAAGATATCTATAGTAGTCACCCTTCATCTTTAAATAGAAGACTTTGCTCTCAGCATTAGAGGAGTTATCAATCAAATATTTGCTCAGGAGCCCCTGAGAAGAAAGCAAGAAAAAGAAAGTGAGATGGAATACTAATTCTTTTACAATATGTAAGAAATAAAGATATTTAATCAGCAATCTAACTAGTTTTAATAGTTTTAATGCCAGTGGGCTGCCACTCTCAGGCTAGCATCAGATTACTATATTATATGCAGACTAGTAAGGAGTTGTAGCATCTATGGCACAAAAATCATTCTCTATACCCAGTTTAGACAAAAGGAAACCGTGCAAACTTGACTAAAACACCTTGCTCTTCCTCTGGGAGTTGGTGTTTAAATGCAGTTGGATGCAAGGGCATCACATTTGTAAAAAAAAAATAAAAATAAAATAAATAAAATAATAATAATAATAATAATAAAAATAAATAAATAAATAAATAAATAAATAAAAATAAATAAAATAAAAACACAATGCACATGATCTTACACACACATATGAAGCACAAATGTGCGAGTTTGTGTGTGTGTGTGCGCGCGCAGCCTGCACACATCCTGTGTGAACCCAGCCTTTTCCTTTAGCTTCTGAGGTCAGTGATGATAGCCTAAAATACTCCTTCACCCACGATGCTGTTGAGCCGACACAAGGTGTGTCAGCACATGGTTATTCTAAACAGCGAGGCTGCATTGTGCTGCACTTAGGTTCAGCGTTAATGCTCTATTACCAGCTCCAGCGAAAAACAGAAAAAGGCCAATGGACAGCGGGTATAAAGCCAGCACCTGCTCCATCATCATAATCATACGTTTCCATTTACAATTTACTACCAATCAAGGACATTTCAACCACATTCACGCTACAAATGTGTTAAATATAAAGTCAGATTTTTTTTTTTTTTTAAATCTCTGAGCTTCCACAACTAAAGCTAATAGCACTCCAGATTCACAGCCATACTCATAATTTGGTGGTGGTAATTGAAAGAGGCCTTTCTAACAAAGCTGCAGTTACACAAGCGAAGGGAGGAGAAACCACAAGTAGTGCGTCGAGGTTAAACAAAGCAAACCTCACCAACAACACTACGTCTGCTTCCTCTCAGAGGAACCTGCACAGTCTATAGATGGCACCTCTATCAATCACTAATTATTATTATAATATTAATAATAATAATAATAATAACAATAATAATACTAATAATAATAATAGATGAATGTTCAAGATTCAGTAGTCTAAATTTACTGCATATGACAAGTTTAGCAAAGTGTAGAAATACCTATCTATCTATCCATCCATACACTCACACAATGCATGTGACCCAAGGACTGGACTTCATGTTACACAGTGCAATAATGAATTGTTCATCCGTTTCAGACCAACCCTGATTTCCCAGACCTATACAGCCAGGGAGGCAAGAGATAAGCAACACCTACAACCAGGGCTGGGTGATATTATATCAAGATAGTGATAAATTACATCACAGTACAAATATCCGAGATAATATAGGCATCATCAGTTCTTTCATAAAACCAGCTGAGTACATTATTACTCACAGTAGCCAGTTATACTGTACTTTATATTACAGTACTGAGTGTTTCATTTACCCTCTTTTTGTGTTGGACTCTACACTACTGTATACTTGTGTCATATCCCACACTCTCAACAACTGGTTAGATTAAAAATTGAGGACACTAAAATCTCTAGTGAAATGATAAGAAGCCATTAGAGACATCCATCACATATGGAGCAAGAAACACTGGATTCCTTTGTCTCTGCTTAGTGACTGTGCATGTAGGAAGTTCATGTGTAGGAGGCCATGAACCAACACTAGGGGGCTGAATTAGGTAATCTGAGAGGAAACTACTGCTGCGTCCACACGTTATTATTATTTTTTTATTTATTTATTTATTTATTTATTTTGCTCTAGTAGATGCTGGAGGAAGTACTCCGTTGCAGATACCTCTGCATGCAGGTCACAGAAGTAGCCCAAATCAATGTAAATCAAATGCATGTTCCTTACACGAATGGTTCAACTGAAAATATAGACTAATATGGCGGACATGTAAGGAAAGTCTATGGTGCTAGAAAACATTAGTAGTTTAGCTTCAGTCTAAAACTAAAGAAACAAACACAGAATAGCTGGGAATTTGTCTTTTTTTTTTTGTCCAAGCTATTCCTTCAGTAACTGACAAAAACTCAAAATATAATTAGGTGTCAAAAAAAAACCTACGAGCTTGTCTAACAGATTCAAACGTGAGAACCAACCTGCTAACCTCTGTCTGACACACACCATGAACGTCAGGACCTCTGGTAAAAACAAGATCATATTTCATTCTAAAAGATCATATTCAGTGCTCTGGAGTAACCTTTCAGCAACTAAACCTAGGACTAAGGGAGCAGTGCGTCTCTCCGATGCTGCTCCTCTGCCTGGATGTGGGAGGAGAGGGACGCAGCATTTCTGCCTGCAGCACATATTGATCGTGAGCGGTTGAAAGGGTAGGTCATTCGCCTCTGCACCACTGTTACAGGAATCAGTCGCTGCATTGCTCTGGAGGAGCTTCACATGTGAGCACTGCAAAGTTTTCTCTTGGCAGCATCTTTACACAGTGTACAACTTGTGCCATATTCTTAATTCAAAGAGAAACACTCCTCTCTTGGCAAATCTGCTTAACATGAAAATACCTTTGGATTTAAGGTTTCTAAGCAGCTGTACAACTGTTTGAGCTTTCATGGGAATATAAATGCATTTATCAGGTTATGTAATGATCTTGATCGTGCAATGAATGCTCCAGTAGTCGACTGTTTTCATACAGATGTGCATTAAACATCCATTTCGATGCAGTTCATGACTTTCTCGGATCTTATTAATATTAAGCATCTAACAACTACCGTCTGGCTGGCACTTTGTTAGCAAAACCCCAATATCGTGTTGTGTAATGTGAAATGGTAGGTGTTTTTTTGGGATCATACTGAAAATCTATACGATATAAAGTGATCCAGGTAGATTTTAACAGGAGCATTGCCATGCCTTACCAGCACGTCGTGGCAGATCTCCCGCAGCTCGGCCTCCACTTTCTCTCTGTACTCCTTCACCATCTGAAGCTTCTTGTCGCCGCCGTCCGTCTTCTGCTCGATGCTCGAGATGACTCTCCACGCCGATCTCCGGGCCCCCACCACGTTTTTGTAAGCGACTGAGAGCAGGTTCCTCTCCTCGTTGGTGAGCTCGGCTCCTTGCTCAGTCACTGCCTTCATGGACGCCGCCATGTCGTCGTAGCGCTCGGCCTGCTCCGCCAACTTGGCCTTCTGGATCAGCTCTGTTTTATCCATGCTGTGTCCGCGATGTGAAGTCTACGGCAGTCCAATAAAAGGGGAGTGAAAGCGAGCGAAGGAAGGGACTACAGGCCCGATCGGGGAAGTGTAAAGCGAGCTGCTGATGTGGTTATCCCAGGCGCACCTGCAAGATCAGATCAGATCAGAAGGCGTGGACGTTAGCGATAACGTTACCGGAACAAGCTACAGTGCAGGCTAAAAGGCGCAAAATGGTCAATGATCTCTGAGCTATCTGTGCTGCATGCCACGCAAAGTGAGCTACAATGCAAGGCGGATTTCCAGGAATGATCTAAAAAGAGCCGCGTGTGAAATGTGAAGCAGGAGGCACCTGTATGTATGTATGTACCTGACTACCCTGCTGTCTTTAACACCTCGAGCCTGTTAGACTGCTGGTTTTAGCATACAATTCATCGACACGTCCCGGGTTACGGCTACTAATACTCTTTCCTGCAATACACACAAAGCCTTAAACAGTGCATCTACTGTTACTACTACTAGCTAACATTGGCTAGCTGTACTAATATTACTACAACTAGCTAGCTAGTTTACCAGCCCAGACACCAGAACACGACAAGCACCAGTCTAACTAAGCTATTGTTGCCAAAGCACAAGAAACCACACGAAAATGCTAGAAATTTATGTTAAACACAAAAAGGGAGTTGATATTTACCAGCTATATGTACAATTTAAACGGTTAGCTCTACAATTAGCTTTTTTTCAACGGCTAAAAAATGAGCTCGTGCGTAACGGCTGCTGATTTTCTCACTCTAACCTAAAGTTAGCTATCTGGCTAACATTAGTTAGCTATTCAGCGAGTGAATTTATCTTTGACAGGTCGTTTTTCTTCACGGCGATTTTTATGCATAAATATTTTCAAAAAGTGCGATTTTCTCCAAACTACCGCCGTGACAAGGACGGAGGGGAAAATGCCAACCTTTACGCGGTTCAGAATCCGCCACTCCGCAAACCCAGCAGCAGCGAGCGACCCTCTTGTGGTTGGTTTGGAGGGAGAACAGATTCCGACTAACGTCAACCTAGCATGAAAAAGAAGGCGTGGTCACAACCGCGGAAATCCAATGAGATTGTTCTTTGACAGCTCGAAACCGATAGAATTGACCAATACAGGCTCAGGGCGCGGAATAAAGGCGGGCTTCGACTGAGGCCACGGACTTTAGACCAATTAGAGCGAGGAAAAATACGTCACCATCGCCATGGTTACAGGGTCCTCCTCCATATTGTACACTCAGCGGGCGTGGCTGGACTCCAGAGATGGTGGTGTAACCCAGAAAATGAGTAATGTCGCTTTCATGCATGTAAATCGTCCCTAAGTGCTTTGCAGTTCATAATTGTATTAGTCTTACAAGAACATATTCATTGTTCTATTGTACTGAATAAGCTTTGCTTTGAAAATGATAGCCAACAGGGTAGATGAATAAGTAAATATAGATTCATGATAATCATTACAGGTTCCTGTTAGTTCCTGCTGGTTTTGTAATGGTTTGTAATGGTTAATAAAGGTTTTGTGGTTTCCTTAATGGGAAACCTCAACAATTTATCAAACCTCCTACAGGTCTCTGAATATCACCTTATAGTGATAAGCTGTAGCTTTAAGGTTATTGGACATAAGACGAACTGGTGTAAGAAACACCGCTATATAGCATCCATAGTTCCTACATAGTACTGGAAAATAAGAAGATTAAACTACTATGTTAATGACACCCTGAATACATCTCGAACTGAATTATGAATGAGTGGACCCTTAGAAACCATTAAAACCCCAAATTCCAAAGGGAATATCGTCAGTGGAAACCACTTGGAAAATTGCCTTTAGTGAGAGTTATTCATTTTTATCAGTGCTTAGTCTATGTATCATAGCTGCGGGATAGAGTGCTACATACAGTATGTAACAGTAAATCTGATTTGTGATAATCATCATGAATGTCAGGAAAATAAAGCTGGACTCCTGGCGCTAGCCTAAATTCCACTTTATCGTGTATTTGTGGTTGCATTGTTATGCAAGCTAGCTTGGTCTCATCTCCATTAAAGGTGGACAATGATTCTTGTTTGGTGGTGAAGGTTTATTTTCTAGTAAAAGCCAGTATTTCCACCTGTGATTCAAGGCCTTGAGTGTGGGCTTCTGTGCTGCATACTGTGTTTGATTTTCAGAGCTTTAACTGGACCTCACAATGAATTTCCCAGTTAGTTAATATTTTGGTTCATGGTTTGCATCCAATGCCAGTTGCCAATGATTCAATTTGGCCAGCAGATCATACATAAATGAGCTTCCAGTGTATGGCGGAATCACTGCACTGACATTTTTACTGAACTGATCAGTTGGTTTATTAACAGATTCAGAGCTCAATTGATTCAATTGATTAGCTAGGAGAAAAAAATATTTATTCTGATGCCTTGTATAATGATTTACCATTTTACAAAGGTCATCCCGAAGACGCTGAATTGTCCTCCATACTCTCTGTAATGAATAAACAGCAGGCCAATGCATTTGTAGTGGAACAGTGTAAGTGCAGAAAGAGGAAGTTGTATGTAAGAGAGAAACTGAAGCATTGTAAATGCACAGGGCACTTAGGATGCTTACCTATGCAGAAAGCAGTGAGGAGATAGCAGTATTGATTGCACTTGATGTACCCATTGCATTGCCCATTTTCAAGTTCCCAGGTAGTTTCTAACGCTGATGGTGTCACTGACTTAATCCATTTTCACATTAAACATATTGTTTTGTTCCTTTGGACTCAAGCTGTAATAGATTATAAGAAACACTACTCTTAAGATTTCCTTCACATTTTTTCTTTAGTGATTGTGGCATAAATTGGATGCTGTTACGGAAGTAGGCATGCCGTACCTTAATTACTTAATTATGTTAATTACTGTTACTAAGAGAAGGTTCCATAGCTCAAGAACTGAACATCTAAGACATACCTACTTAACATATTGTAATTTGGAAGCTGTCCTTTATTCTACTTCAAATACTCATCCAGAACAAAAAAAAAAGAGCTTCAGAGCTGACCAATCATCGCTGAGAATTTCATCGCCCTCAGTGTGTAATAATTGGTAACTCTGGTGAGGGTGTACACTAGCTTCTTATTAGTGCCAGAAACATGGATATAATGGGTAAAGCCTGATTTATCAAACCAGCATAGTTTAGTGGTGCAAAAACATGTCAAAATGACTTGTTTCATACTTTAAATATATTTGACTCAGGCGCCAGTATGGTGCCTTGACAGTAAATGGTGGAATTTCACTGCAGATCTCACCTGGTGTCCATTTTGTTTAAGAACAAAGGGTCACCTGATATGCCCTGTATGAGGAAAACTGCAGATCTGTTACAAGGGTTGGAATGTTTCCTTGCGCTATAACCCCCTCCTATTCTAAGGGGTAATGCCAGAAGATCTAACAGTCCTGTTTGCTGATATATGCTTTGCAGATCCCAGGCATGCATTCCATCATTTCCACTCATTTCCATGACAGATATCTGGATGGTTTCAATCCTGGAACAGTTGTTTTAGTCCCTTAACAGTTTGTAGTGAAAAATTATGCATTTCATATCTTACATCATGCCGCATCTTTAGATAATCCTCTCTATATCCATGTAATCTTCACCAGGATGTTGGCTAATGTGGCAATGAAGAGCAATAACACACTCATGCTGCCATGTAGCAAATGTCCCAGCTACTCAGCTTCAGCCACTCCATTATCTAAAAAGCATGCACAGGAGTTTCTAGCTGTGGTGGATGTGTCGGTGTCCGCAGGGAGCTATATGCTCTAAGGGTTCATTTATCTGGAGTTCTGAACTACTACATCCACTGAGTTCTCAGTCCTGTAAAACACTAATATAGTGTTAGAAAAAAAGAGTGGAACAGAGAGAGGTGTTTTATAGGCAGCTCAGGTAGGTTACAGGTTAGCCACATGGGAAACACTGAAGGTCCACTAAAAAGAGTTTTGGCTCTTAATAATCTGACACCAGTGAAACCTTGTTTTAAAACTAATTCTATCAGTCTATTCTAATTGATCAGTATGTTCAATATGTATGCCACAGGAAACTCCTACTTTACCCAAAATTAAAAAATTCCAGTCTGTATGAAAATACATTCAAAATACATAAATATAAATATACCATTTGGAAACACCCTATGTTCTCTCCTTTGAAATCGATAGCCATCTAGCTAATTGCTGGGAAACTAGCTCATATTTGCCACATGTAGACACAGGTAAAATGTTAGTATTGGACTCTTGATTGCCATTGTAATAGTTTTGCTGGTTTATTTAAATAGGTGAGGCCAAACCTGTCAAAATTTACCATAGCATCAATAATTCTGGGCATCACTAAATTTAGCTAACTTGCTAGTAAAATATCTTGCATTTTTCACACTGAGAAATAAGTCATTTAAAATAAAAAATCATTTTACTGTAATATTCTTAATGAATTAACAGTAGCCAAACCTGCCTAAATATAACATAACAGATTTCACTAACATTAACCAATTAGCTAATTTATTATGATGGTTCTGCAGCTAAATGTTTATAGGTATCATGTCATCCTCTAATAATTTGTGTATTGGACTGAAGCAGCTAGAAGCCTGTTTCATAGGATCACAAAGTGAGCTCATAAGTAATGACACTGAACATTTGTTTTTGCAGAAATAGTAGAAGAAATTTTGTTTTATATGAAAATGTCACATTTGCACTTTTTGGCCCAAATACTATTTTTGCACTATTTTTAATAAGCCCTGACCAATTCATCACTGTATACACACAGTAGGTGTGATAGAGAAGGGAAACCACCAAACTTTATTGCACTCTGGCCTTTCTGCAGTCTTGTAGGGTCAAATCTATTACTCATGAAGTTCTTCCAAGTTAGAGTGATGGCATGTTATTAGTGGCACCATTGCTATTGTCCTTTTTAGCATTCTGTGTCCATTTCTCACCTCCCCCACCCAGTCTGCTCCTGTTCTCGATTGTGAACTAGATCAGTCAGGCTGTCAGCTAACACTCTCTGCATGGTCGATTGCTGTTACGTAATGTGTGTTCTTTCACTGGAGAGGAGGGGGAAAAAGAGGCTCAGGGCGTTGTCTGGCCTGCTGAAAACCTGCCTGGAAACAGAGCTTATCCAGGTCTGCTTACTCATTCTCTCTCTCTCTCTCTCTCTCTCACACACACACTCTCTCAATCACACACACACATACACACACATTACTATTTTTGTAGAATATTTCTATTGGGTTGTGTATTATGAGATATTGTATGATATTGATTTCTGTATTTTAGCTTAATATTGCTATGCCTACATCTAACCTTTTTAACCAAAAATACATACTATATTTTTGTAGCCAAATGTCTTCATGGGGACCAGCCAAATGTCTCCATGAGATCAAATTCGTGACGTTTCCTACAATTTTGAGGACATTTGGTTTCTATAAAGATATAAATACAAGCCTACACATGTACACTTTATTTCAGTACACCCTGTAAATAAACAGACCTTTTAAGTACGTTGACTCAGAAAGTGAAAGGGAAATTATTGCAATCATACGTATTATTTGTATGGCATTATAAGAGAGTGAAGAAGTGAGTATAGAAGAAGAACAGTCTGGGTTCTGTTTATTTATAGTTAATTCAGCTAAACACTTTAAATTTCAGAGACCCGTCTGTGACATTTATCTCCAAGCACATTATTAACAGAAGAAAAATAATTAATCAGGTTTTAATTATGATATGCTTGATTATACAGCCTGGTAAGACATTATGCTGCTGCTGTAATGAGGGCTCTGCTGAGTCTTGAAGCTGTGAGTTGGCAGCGCAGGCAGCACCATGCTGGCACACATCACTCATCCATAGTGCTAGTTTCATCACGCCCTCCTGAACTGGTGCACCACCTGAAATCGCCATCTGAAACCATGCTGGGGAAGGGAATCCTCCCCTGCTGAATCTTTTCTCTTTTTTTCTCTCCTTGCTATCAAGTTCTATCAAGTGAAGGTGATGTGGAGTGTTATTCCTCTTCAACGCTGTATAATATTCCAGTTTTATCCAATATATTAATGTTGTCTGTCTAATACAGAACAATTAATGGGATGGACCTGGGAGATTGTGAGTATGTTCTGCTCATAACTGTAGTGTAGAATCGTTACCGACAGACGGTTTGATCAATTTCCATTCATTTTCAATGAAATGGAGTTGTAATTACAGTAAACCATTATGATTCTAACCCTCACCCTTTATGTAAGCTGGATGTGCGGCTATTCAACTCTGAAGAAAACAACAGGAAATAAAAAGCTGAAATCAAATCATGACTCGATTTGTCTCGGAGTCATAAAGCTGTATCCGCACTGATTGTCTAATATCACGGCAATCAGAATGTGACGGCAGCAGAATGATAGAGGATGGCAGGGAGGATATTTGGACCGCAAAGTGGTGATAAAAGGGGAAGGAGAGGGTTGAGAGGAGGGGTGTTGAGGAGACTCCCCAGAGATGAGGATAGATATTAGTCTGATTGCAAGCTCCTGTGCAAAGCCTGCTGATTGTGTCTGTTACCATGCAGATCTCATTCATTCATTTGCTAGGAAAACACTTTGCACCATGCACCACAGCAATAGAAAAAGTTTGATATCTGATTTGATATCTGTTCTCTGGGAAAGCAGTTTCACTGCACTTACCTTTCTTTTGTTCTCTGCCTTGTCCGAAAGCCCAAAGGGCGTGACTGCTATCGCAGTGTCTTTTTACTCTCATTATCTGTCTCACTTGTGTGTAACTAAGAGCTTTCAGTACCACACCCAGGTGATTGTTGTAAGACTCAAGCACAGGCATAAATATTACATGAAGCACTTGATTCATGAAGCTTAATGACTCAGTCACAAGTTTAGGGTTTTACTCCTCTCCAGTCAGACAGTCAGTCAAGCTTGGGAAGTGAGGTGGGAGTTTCAAAAGGCACTAGTAGACTCTGTGCTTTTACAGTTACCTAAGATTCAGTTGTCTGTGCATATTCTAACAATCAAAAGTGTAGTCAGATATTGTGGCGTAAATTAGCTGAAGCTAGCTGTTTTGAGACTCAAAGTTCAAACAAATAGAGCACCTCCCTCAGCTGTCTGTGCATACTTAAATAGTTAATAGTTAAAGGTATTGTTAGTTATACTTATCTTCAGTTAGCTGCAGTTAACTAATTTGAAACTCAAAATTTAAACAAATACACCTCCTTCCTTCAATGTTTCAACTAAAGCCACATTCTAAATGTTACTGAAAGAGAAGTAGTTTTTTAAAATGTACAAGAATATGATTGACAGGCAAGCAGAGAAGACTTCTTCTCATAATTGTTTTTAAAGTTTTCTCCTGTTTACAGAGCCTGAGGCAGCCAAATAGATCTCAGCTTCTCCTCTGATATTATATTAACAGCTACCGCAGCTTTAAGATTAGCACTTTCCTCATTCTTATATATTGATTATATATTGAATATATATATATTTATAAGTTGTGGAAAATGTATAAGATCAGGGAAACTGATTTATACAGTGAATTGTACAGTGTTGTCTTCTTCTTGGATAAGAAGGTAAAGATTCATTAAGTGAAGCTGGTCCTGGATCAGTGTAGAAGGGTATCTGCTAGTATGACATTTATGAAAAAAAACAAACAAAAAAAAAAACAGTTCCTCAATGGGTCTTAATCATCCTTAGCTTCCTGAAGGTATTCCATATGGAATCCTCTCTGAAAAGATAACCATCTGTCATAGAATTCTCCAAAAAAAATCTTTAAAGGTTCCCCCAGAGGAACAGGCTAAATAACTCTTAACCCTATGTTTCACTGTAACAAGCAATATGGCGCACGTGTCACTAGTTTTTTTGTCTCATGTGGGTGTGTAGGGACACTACAATTGTCGCTTGTGGCTGTGAGCTGTCCAGGATTCCATTGAGTAATGGCAGTAGCTATGTATAGCTTTTAAAGCCAATTATATAAATGCGAATTAAATAATATATTAATCAGTGTGAAAATTAGTTGTTTGATTTCCATGGTGTGAGATGGTTTCAAACTAGCTTCGTTGGCAGATTAGCAAAGCAAACGGTAGAATCTTGTGTACCTAAACTCCTAGGCAAGGAAACAGCCAACACAGAGGACATTGGGTTCGTGGCGTGAGTAAGGTAGCAGTTAGCTAGCATCACACTATAGTGGTAAAAACCAAATTAGCCTGTTTAAATTTACAATAAGACGTTCAAAAGATTTTACTGCAACTGTCCCACAGCTGGCTGGCATGAATACATGTTCTCGGAAAACAATGGCATTTCAGCTACCATTTTTGACAAGGGATCTAACCAAATAATAAGTGTGAGGGTTTGTTAACTATAGTACAGTAGCTACCATAATTAGAAATGTGTCAAAATAAAACTTTTGGTTATTTGAAGATTTGTGCTCCCACTTCCAACTGGTTTGGTGTGCTGCTGATGTTCATGGTTTAAAATACATGTGGGTTATAGCAAGATAAAGAAATCTATAGTGGGATTTAAAGTATGACTGACGTCATTCTGAGACTATTGAAGAAATCGCAGAGCTAGCCATCCTCCAAAAGCTTATTGTATGGGGAACCCGTATAGGCCCAGGATGTCAGAACCTCTCTGAGGTGTTTTGATGTATTACATTGAGGCACAGCATTGCTTTCATTTCCGAAGCTATAAAGGCCCCAGGCAGGACCACAGCTCGTTTGTCACACTGGAGAGGCCCTGTAATTATTTACAACCTGTTGCTATGTTTGTTCATTAGTAAAGCAAAACTGTCTGTGGCAAACGTGACTGTAAAAGCTATATCTGTCATGTTTTCTATGTTGACTTTATCATTTTTGAGAAATTATTGTTACTAACATGCCTGAGAATACAGTGGCCTACACACTTCAGAACATTTTCTTAAAACCCCTTATGATTTTTCTGGAGCCCTTACTGGCATATGACAAGTGAAAGGTCTATGATTACCTGTTTGTCAATTGTGGAAGTCAGGAGTAAACCAGGTCTTTCCACTTTGTAATGGAACTGAAGTTTTGCACGTTATCTGTGTGCATTTCCTCAGGTCACATCAGACACAAAACCTAAAAGTTCACTCCCAAGCAAGCATGCATATGGGACACTCCACCAAATCCATACACTAATCTGTACAATCCATACACCATTTCATACACTACTAAAATATTTCCTCAGGAGCCTTTGAGCAATTCCATTATGGCCATGTTATGCCAGTTTGTCAGTCCAGAGTAGCATCATAACCATATGGAGTCCAGCGACCACTCAGCCTCAATGCAGGTCTCAGCTCTCAAAGTAATGAAATATTCATTGATTCCTCTCAAAAGCAGCTCACGGTCCTGGCTTCTGTACATTATGGCTTGGAACAGGGAGAGAATATAGTGGTCACCAGGATTTAATCAAATTCTGTAATAATATTTGACACAAACAGTAGAACTTCACGTTAAACCAGTTTGGTGTGTGAACAACAGACCTTCCCAGGTGGGAATTTCAAGATTTTGATTGCAATTCAACTGTGCAAGCCTGCTCTTCTGTTGAGATCTGCTTACCTTCTCATTCTAAACTAAATTCTTTTGATTGACTGATCCCTGAAGGTCTCAGGGTCATTGGCATTATTAGTGAGGAAAGGATCTTTCAAGTAAAACTGCTTCTGCATTTTGGACAGGCTTTAAAATGTAGCAGTAGGAACACCCACATATTTAGAATGCTCTGTTTTGTGATATTTAATGATGATGATGATTATTATTATTAGACTGATTATTATTATAATAATAATGTCTCTTTAAAAAGACCTTTAACTGTGACTGTGCTGTTCATAGAAACGGAACTTTTTTATATTCATGTATGGTTTTGAATGTCCTGAGGATTGCATGGATATCTGAGCTTGCAACCTAGTCAAAAGCTCAACAAAACTCTTAAATTACTAATTTGAAAGTTTGGAAATTCCAAAAGATGTATATTTAATAATTCCAGGCAGTTCAGAACATGACGGTGTTTGATGAAATTGCAATTGTTAGCTGTTTGTACACATGCTGACTTATTGGTTATGAGAAGTACAGGGTACAATGAGGAAAAACAATATATCTCACAGACCCACAGGCAAGAGAAACTTTTTTTTTTTTGCTGATGTGCAGGCTATACAGCCAGAGCCTGAGATCTGCTGAAAAATATATTTTTCCAGCTAAGCAAATGTCCAGTCATCTGGGCGATCTCTCTGGGGATCTCCCATTCTTTAGTGGAATATTTAAGTCTACAAAACCTGTTTTCAGTGTTGATGAAATAACTGTAGTCTGGGAGAAGGATTATACCTGAAATTCTGCCTACCCCCTCACTAAAATCTTATAAATTTCTCCCTTTGGTTTCCTGTGGCAATTTTTTTGCATTCTCTGTATCCGCCATGTTCTTTAATAACTCCTAAACTTTTGACTCTGCAGCAGGAGGCCTGGCTGTGTGATTTAACACAGTTAAATGTGTGATCAACACTGAAAAAAAGTCTCTTTTTTTCAAATGGAGATGGCAGGAAAGAAAGGAGACCACAATCTAGAAAATTTAATTGCTTGCTTTTTTCTGTCCAGTCCCTCTCCTCTCTCTTAAATAAGGTAATCCAGACACGACTGATGCTGAGAGACAATCAGACCTAAAAACGTCCCTCTTATTTTAGCAGTGCTTAAAATAGAACTATTCCCACTGAAGGAACTCTACAGAGAAGCAAAGAGGAAATGACTTACTTCGCTATTAAGAGGGAGATTGTCCAGTTGGCACTGGCTACAACAAGGAAACTCTGGAAATCCCCAGGCTGAGGTCACTGCAGCTGATCGTTTAAATTAACTTCAGTATGACTCTTGTTCCAGGATATTTCAGCAGCTAGGGAAGCTATATTTATTACATCCTCCAACTAGCATTCAGTGAATGTCCATAATGGCACCTGAATGATCTCATTGAAGTCACTGAAAAGTTTTTTGATTTTTCAAAGAAGAGATGATTGTACGTAGGGCTGCACAATATATCGAAATTATCGAAATATCGCAAATGTAAATATTGTGATATGCATATCGCAAGGGCTTGCGATAACGGAATGATTTTAATACTTAAAAATTACTAAAAATTCACAGTTTTAGGGCGATGCAGGCAGCAGAGATTGCTTTCTTTTCCTCAAAAGAACATGAAACATTTATGGTGGTTATGTC